>VXBW01005460.1:211337-239852 GCA_013400375.1 Thinocorus orbignyianus | reverse complement strand
CATCCGTTCTGGGCCTGTGCCTGCTCCAACAGCCTCAGAAATTCACCTCAGGATTCAGGTTTTGGGGCCCCTTAGGACAAAAAGGGCATGGAGAGGGTCCGCACAAGCGGAGCGAAGCCGGTGGAGTGTCCACAGCAGACGTGGTGGAGCAGCGAGGCTGGGTTTTAGCTTGGAGGTTGCGGGTAGACCTTCTGTCTCTGCAGCTCCCTGAGAGGAGGGTGTAGTTTTAGGGGCTGTGCCTGTGTGTGTTGGGCAGTGTCTTCTGCCAAGGAACAGGTGATGGGACAAGGGGAAACAACCTCAGCTTACACCAGGGGAGGTTCAGGATGGATATCAGAAGAAATTTTTACACTGAAAGCAGGGTGTAGTTGGGGGGAAGAGGGGGTTAGTCAGTCTCTTCTCCCAAGGGACAGGTGATGGGACAAGGGGAGACGGCCTCAAGTTGCACCTGGGGAGGTTCAGGATGGATATCAGAAGAAATTTTTACACTGAAAGGGTTACCAAGCATTGGAACAGGCTGCCCGGGGAAGTGGTTGAGTCACCATCTCTGGAGGGATTTAAAAGACATGTAGGTGAGATGCTGGGGTTAATGGTGGGCTTGGCAGTGCTGGGGTAACAGTTGGACTTGATGATCTTGAAGGTCTTTTCCAACCAACATAATTCTGCAATCACCTTTATTAGGAAAAACAGCTCAAAAATACGTGGTGCTTCCTCTGTACCCACTGTGTGGAAATGAAGCATTATAAAATCGCTTTTATTTTAACCCCTGTGATAAGACCCGAGGTGGCCAGTTGGTGTATTATGTAATTATGCATCTGAAATACTTCTCAGTAATTGAGATTTTGAGTATTTTGGAAGGGCAGAAAATTCCAAAGAAAAACGTGAATACTTTGTTCATTCTGTGCTTGAATGTCCTAGATTTTTTTTTGTAGCACACTCTCACATCCATAGCTGACGTGTTCACACTAGAGTCTCCTGTTTCCTCCACCAGTTCTTGGGCTAGGTAGGTAGCCTGACCACAAAGTGAACTCCTTTCCCAAATCTGATTTCGCCAGCCCTACCCAAATACTCTATCAGCCCATGCAGCCTAGTCTTTCCTTCAAAACTCCGATCAGCATCTCTGTTCCAGTAGGAGCTGTGTATTTTTTTTTCCCCTTGAACTGGCAGCCCATCCACAGGACCTTAACAATTCCTTTAAACATGAAAGTCAGAGCAGACGTAAGGACTGTCTGGCTTTCAGCTCAGCTCCCTGGGGCAGCCTGCGATGCTGGGATTATTTCAGTTTCTACTTACACAGTTCTGGCAAGAATAGATGATCAGGCCCAAGTTAATTAATGGCTGCTTGCCCCTGCTCCTTCCACATTGCCCAAATGCTCCTTCCTCCTTCCCTCTTTGTACTCCATCCTATGACTCAAGCCCTCTGGGTCCTTCTCTCTTATTCTTCCTTCTGCCAAATCTTTCTATTCTTCCTCTCCCTTTCCCCCCACCCTGCAAAGGAATATTCACACTTCTATTTCTGAAAATAGCACGCACACATTCTGTGTTATCTTCTGTAGTCAGCTTGCTTGTTTTGCCCTCATTCCTCAACAGAAAAAAAACCCCACATCAATAAAAGGGAAATAACTATGAAGTACCTAAAATTTATTTGCTGTTTGCCTAAGCTTCTCGGTGCTACAAACACAGGGCTTACCAACAAATCCTCCAAATGTAGTAATTAGAGGTAAATAAAACATGCAGCACAGAAATTAGAACTATGAGTTTATCTTTTGATCATAACTTTTTGGAATTTTGTGGCCGTTAAAACATCTATTAAAAGAGATGTTCCCCTCAGTAGATGCTCACCTCCTTCAGTAAAGCCAGATATTTCAAGTAAGGGGAAAAAAAGGGTAAAGTCATGCTCCAAATGAAAGAAGCCTTCAGAGATGGTCCGATCCCCTTATTTCTGGGGATCTTGGCCAATCTCAGCACATAATCAAGGGTGTTGAAATGTTCAGTCACCGTTTTGGCTGAAGAAATTAGGTGCTGCTGGGAGCTGGGTGCCGCATGGGCATCGCTATATCCAGTAAATGGACTCTAATTGTTGTCAGTCAGTTAGTTTCTGAGTAAGTACCTTTAAGTACTACGCTCATCCACATGTTAAAAAAAAGATTATCTTAAAAGGTCACTTTTTGAGGGAAATTACAAAGAGCTGAAATAGTACATCTAGTATGAAAATGTCATGGCAGCTCCATCACTAACATAATACCTGAAAAAATACCTAAAAAAATAACATAATACCTCAAAATATTTCAGTATCTCAGGTCATGTCAAGCACGTGGGGTCTTTCAATTATCTCACCATTCCAGTGGTTGCCTTCAGTGCCCAGCCTGGTGCCAGAGAAGGTGTCTGTGTCTCCATTTCAGCACCACTCTTCCACTGCTGGAGAAAGAGAGGACATAATATCTTTTGACTGTACTTTTGCCCTAAGGAAAAAAAAAAAAAAGAGAATCTTTGTTGTCGTTGTGCAAAACCCATTTCAGAAGGAGTTACACAATAGCAAGTCAGCAGAGAATGCAGTCATACTCACATAAATTACCTTAAAAATATCATTCTTCATTTAATGAAAGTGTTGAGTTTTCAAAGAAAGAAATACAATAATACCACATTTCCTACACCTGGCGAATAAACTCGAGAGTAAGGATGTTTTTAACTCATCCATCAACTATGAATAGAGAAATAATAGTATGAAATCTTGTACCCTATTTTTTTTTTTTTTGCCTGTCAGTGAGCAGACAGTTAGAGCCATGACCTACCTGTCAGAATTCAAACAGAAACCCCTTTTTTTGTCCATCAAAACATCACTTCTGTAGTAGGGAGACTGACCTCTTCAAGTATCTTTCCAAAGAGAATTGTTCCAGCTTTCACTCTTTAACTGTGCCATTACAGCAAGCACCTCTCCCAGTGATCTCTGCTCTTTTCTCTAGTATTATATGGTAAAATCTAAAAAGACTGAATCAGATGTCCTTGCTGTTTTGAATTACAAAGGGAAGAAATTCACCATCGACAGTCTCTGAAAAATAAGACTTTGAAATAATAATAATAAATTTCAGACTGCACTGAGGTCTGCTGCAGTCAAACACTGCCAGGGCATGTTCCCATCATGTACTGAGATACTTCTTGCACTTCCTAAGCCACACCCAGCCCATTAATTATGGCCTTTTTTCATTAGGCAGTAGAGATGTTGTAAAAGAGCCCAGAAAAAAGTAAAAAACAACAGTATTGAATATATATCTTCAATAAAAGAGCTTTCTGAATTAAAGGAGGGAAGAATTTGGGGAGGAATAACCCCCTGCACCAGCACAGGCTGGGGGCTCACCAGCTGGAGAGCAGCTCTGAGGAAAAAGACCTGGGAGTCCTTGTACACAACAGGATGCCCATGGGTCAGCAACGTGCCCTGGTGGCTAAGGCGGCCAATGGCATCCTGGGGGGCATCAGGAAGAGTGTGGCCACCAGGTCGAGGGAGGTCATTCTCCCCCTCTGCTCTGTCCTGGTAGGGTCCCATCTGGAGCACTGGGTCCAGTTCTGGGCTCTCCAGTTCAAGAAGGACAGGGAACTGCTGGAGAGGGTACAGCAAAGGGCTACAAAGATGATGAGGGGAGTAGAACATCTCTCTGATAAGGAAAGGCTGAGGGACTTGAGTCTTTTTAGTCTAAAGAAGAGAAGACTGAGGGGGGATCTGATCAACTCCTATAAATACTTAAAGGAAGTGTCCAGTCTTTCTTCAGTGGTGCCCTGGGACTGGACAAGAGGTAACAGACACACTTGAACATAGGAAGTTCCATCTGAACATGAGGAGGAGAATCTTTTTGAGGATGGCAGAGCTCTGGAAGAGGCTGCCCAGAGAGGTGGTGGAGTCTCCATCTCTGGAGACATTCAAACCCCGCCTAGACACGTTCCTGTGGCACCTGCTCAGGGTGACCCTGCTCTGGCAGGGGGGTTCGCCTGGATGATCTCCAGAAGTCCCTCCAAAACCCGTATCATCTTGTGGTTCTGTGATCTTACCAGGAACTTGCCTGGTCCTGGCTTGACCCTAGACTTTCCCCATCACTACATACCTGGCTGGGTCACCAAACTGCTGGCTGGCCCTGGTTACCATCACCAGATCTGCTCTGCTCTTTTCCTCTGGGCTTTGGCACTGGGTCCCATCAACCTTGCTCTCAGCACCAGGTCCTTCACCTTCCCCTATGGAGCAATTCCCTCTTCCAGACCCCTGAAACCTCATTCAGATGAATTTCAAGCAAAGTACTCCCTTTATTCTGAAACCATTCTTGATTCATGATGAATGTGCATTCTTCCTACTGAGTACTGGTGGACCACAACTAGTTACCTCTTCCCAGCGCTTCTTCAGAGCCTGGCCAGAGTCCCCAAGGGGGTTTGCCACCTGGTAGTCCTTCTGCAAGCCTCTTGGGGCCACAAACCCAGCCATCTATATAGGCAATAGCACATTCTTCCACCAATACAGACTTTCTCTTCCTCCCTGTTGGAGAAAGAAATTACATGTCATACAAGCAAAGAACGTGGTTCCATTCTACTTTAATAATCAAGACTCATTCCCTCTTAACAAGATATGAAAAATGGGAACATAAGCCAGTGATTCCCACTGATTTCAGTGGGCTCTGGCTCAGGCTTTTAATGACTGATGCACTTTTTTTCAGATGCAGCCTTTCATCCATCAAACCATTCTGTTGTTCCAGAAAAAAATCTGGGATGTAAGGAACATGTAAGAAACATCTGCCACAATAAACATAAAAAGCACAGACCTGCTGCTCCTAATGGGAAGTATTCTAAGGGCTCGGATTTACAAAAAAAGTTAATTAATTTCAGAAGAATAATTACTTTGAATGTGAGCATCAATGACCCTTCTCACATAAAGCTTTTCCAACACAATCTTGTTTTGGTGTCACTGAGGACAAAAGATGCTTCAGCTGTCCTGACAAAAATCTTTGTGATTGCGACAAAATAAATGCTACTGAAGGGGGTTCCATAGCTTCCTCTTAAATTCTATTTAGTTATTATCTGTAAACAAAAGAAGCTGAGCTGGCCTGGTTTGGATTCCTATTAAAAATTATAATGAAATAATAAAAACAGTCACCAATAAAGAAAGGAAATAACTGCTTTTAATGCTCTCTGTTAAATGTAATTGTGACATTTAGGAATCAATTCGCTTCTTTTTCTAACATTCATTATGTCACTGATTAGCACAGTGTGCAGTAAAGACAGAGAAGACATCTTTTATCATCACAGATTTTATAGGAACTAATCTGGTTTTAATCTGGTTTTGCCAAATTATGTAGGCTTTTCTTGAAAAATTATTTTTTAATAATACAGAAAAAAAAAAAAACAAAACACAATTGCTGAGACATGTCTCTCTTAAGGTGCCCTGTTGGTGGCACACGGCAAAAAATACTGGCACCTTGCCTGGAAAGTGCAGCAAGAACCGAGAGATCTGATCTCCTTCTGTGGCTGGGGAGAAAACAGACTACAGTGAAGGGCAGTCTTATGGCCCGTGACCATCAATTTCTTGGCAAAAAGCACAGCTCCTGAAAACAGATGTGGGAAAGTGAACTGATTTTTAGAATCATAGAATGGTTTGGGTTGGAAGGGACTTTAAAGATTATCCAGTTCCAACACCCCTCTCTGGTCCTGGGCAGGGGCACCTCCCACCAGAGCAGGGTGCTCCAAGCCCCATCCAGCCTGGCCTTGAACCCTTCCAGGGATGGGGCAGCCACAGCTTCTCTGGGCAACCTGTTCCAGTGCCTCACCACCCTCACACCACAGAATTTCCTCCTGATATCTACTCCAAATCTCTCCTTTTTCAGTTTAAAACTGTTACCCCTCATCCTATCGCTCCCCTCCCTGATCAAGAGTCCCTCCCCAAGCACATAGTTTTATGTGCTATTATGAAACAAATATCTCAAGGTATAAACTTTTACAAGACAATAGTGCTAATTTAGTCTCGATTTCAAGTATTTGTTGAGCGCAGGGATGAAATATTTCAGGACTTCTGAAAAAGAAGAAGATTTTCTTCCTGAGCCAGACATTCAGAGTGACTTTGGACTCAGCATGAATTAAAAACTGTGTAACCTTGGCCTTAGTGATTCACTACATCCTTTACTCTTCCACATAGTAAAACCATACCTGCCTGTGTTCTCACCACTATTTATTTGCATTCTCTGATTCAAGGCGGCCCTGCAGAAAAAAGATTCAGGGAATCCACAGTACATAGTCTTTTCTGTTGCCCCTCAAACAACTCTTCCCTCACTTCCAGATTCCATGGTTATGAAACAGTCTACCAGAAAGTCCATTTAAAAGAAGTTTATCACCTTGAAAGTCATTCTTCCTCCCCTCCCAGATCAAATAGGGGAGCAGAAAAGGAGGGACAGGGAGTAAATGTTCCCACTGTCCTGATTTGTTTCTTTCGAAGATGGGGTGTGGAATACTTCTTTGAAAAGTCATTGTACCAGAACCTTGTAAATTTCAATCACATCAGTCATTTCAGTTTGGCCAAATTATAATCCAAGCTCATTTTACGCTACAAACAAATACACTGAATCCAAGTTTGATAAGGCAGATTGTTCTTTTAAAGACTTACTTATTTTACTTTCAAAAAATATTAGTTCATCCTCAGGCATTACATGACTATATATTTTTTTTTTTTTAATTAGCAATGATTCTGCTTTGGAGAGGTTGTGTAAAATGTATCTCCTAGGAGACCTATTTTTGTCCTGGGTATTGCTTTTCAGAGCTCCAGCATTTTCAATTATGCTTGCAGAATATATCAATTTTTAAATATACTCATTTCCTCCACATCTGTTCAGCATTCCACGGAGAAAAGACAAGAGCACTGGGCACATGAAGACTTTAGGAGTCTGACACGTGGTTGTTAAGACAGCTCTTTAACACCAGTGTTGGTGATCTCCTTGTGTCTTCCTTCTTTTCTTCAGGTTGGCAGCCTGAAGGAGGTGCTTCTTAAGGACAAGTCCCAAAGAGGACAAACAGATGGGCAGAGACAGCACCGATGGAGTAACATCTCAAAGTACACAAGCCTGTAAATCAGTCAGACAAATAGGTTAGTGAAAGACAGGAGTCAACTTTTTTTTTTTTGGACCATGGATATTCTTCTGAGATGAGCAAGTAAACAAACAGAGCATTCTGTTGTCTTTAATCTGATTTCATACACGATGTGAGATGAGAAGGCATTTCACACACATAAAAAAGTGAAAGTACCTCATGAAACTCCTTTTTAATTAAATTTGCCAGCTCTTACTTTCTGCCTGTTCTCAAATAAAATTTTTGATGTCATAGTACCTAGAAGAAAAAAATTTCAAGATATCCTCTAGCTTTCCCCTTCACTGCAGTCTAGACCATGGTGTTCAAATAAAATAAGAAATTCTTGCTCAGAAGTCTGACAGGTTTATATTTCATGCAGTCACACAATGTGAGTCTCACAGATATGCTGTATGTATCCTTCAAAGGAGGAGGATAGGCTCAATCACACAGCAAAACATATTATTATCTTTCTCCCATAAATATAATAATACCATTCTCTACATTTAAATGAAACTGTATTTAGAGAAAGGATAATGTGGGAATACTACTTCTTAGTAAGCGGAACATCACACAATTTTTAAGAATAGAAGTTTCCAAAAAAACTCAAGTAGAACTCAAGAGTGGCCAAAGCAATACTTTCCTGCACTTTTTGATAAAGCTTTCATGATTTATTTAGGAGAGATCATGGGATATTTTGGATTCTTAGAAACAGAGCGCGAAGTTTTGTACTGATGCAGATAAATGCATATAGAGACCAAAAAAAATGTCATTTCTCAAAATTTGTGGCAGATGAGTTGGAGAACATCACAGCACTTCCACCTCTGCATCCAGGCTGAAACGTGGTCTTTCTCCCAAGTAGAGACAGTACAGTATATTTATTCAGCAGCTAATACCCCAAAAGAGTATCCCCAAAAGAAGGAAAGTGGAAACTGGGTTTCATATTCCACTGTACTAGAAATTCTCTGCCCCAAGTACGAAGGATTCAAGGGAATGTGATGATTGGAGATACTGTGACTGTGAAAGGGTGATGTCTTGGATACCTGCTACTTGCTTCTCTACAAGCACCTGGCACTATGCCCTTCCAGGCAGGTTTTGTTTATGTCGAAGTTATACTTCAGGTGGCAAAGCTTGGAAAAGGTTTAAACCACTGCCAAGATATCGATAGTTTACGCTCAGTTATAAATGTCACTGTCGGCAAAATTGGGCTGCTTGCAAAATTCACAGCATAGAATCATAGAATGGTCAGAGTTGGAAGGGACCTTAAAGATCATCACGTTCCAACCCCCCTGCCACGGGCAGGGACACCTCTCCCTAGAGCAGGTTGCTCAAAGCCCCATCCAACCTGGCCTTAAACACTTCCCAGGGATGGGGCATCAACAACTTCCCCGGGCAACCTGTTGCATCTGACACCAGAGCCTGTGTAGGAGGAACCCCAAGACTAATGTTTTAGCACACAGTGAACCACGTGAGAACATCAGGAAATTGGTATTATTAGATGTTCTGTGTAACATGGTGTTGATCCCCAACACAGGAAGGACATGGACATGTTCGAATGGGTCCACTGGAGGGCCACAAAAATGATCGAAGGGATGGAGCCCCTCTGATGTGAGGACAGGCTGAAAGAGTTGGGGCTGTTCAGCCTGGAGAAAAGAAGGGTCCAGGGAGAACCTAGAGCCCCTTCCAGTACCTGAGAGGGCTATAGGAGAGATAGAGAGGGACTCTTCGTCAGGATGAGGGGGAATGGTTTTAAACTGATAGAGGGCAGATTTAGATTAGATCTTAGAAATAAATTCTTTCCTGTGAGGGTGGTGAGACACTGGAACAGGCTGCCCAGAGAAGCTGTGGCTGCCCCATCCCTGGAGGGTCTCAAGGCCAGGCTGGATGGGGCTTGGAGCAACCTGGGCTGGTGGGAGGTGTCCCTGCCCGTGGCATAGCGGGTAGAACTAGATGATCTTTTAAGGTCTCTTCCAACTCAAACCATCCAATGCTTCTATGATTCTATTCAGTAAACCTTTCTACTCTGCAAACACTAACCTTTCTCTAAAATCTACAGCAGAAAAGAGAGGCAAATTATGTTTTCTCTGGGAAGTACATGGATTACATTCTTACTTCCAAAATAGCAGCATCTGTCCTGTTCATAAATCACAAGAGTCCCTCTTTGCCCTTTCCACAAAGAAAACAAAAGCCTCCGACTTGTGTTAGTGGAAGATGAGATTTTCTCCAGCCTGGGTTTGTGGAAAATAGCTTGATCAGAATTATGTCTCATCCTGTCCTCTAACGCCTCTGTCACTGTCTTAAATGAGAACAAGTTCTGGCTTACTGAAACTGTTAAGCTTTGGGAGCCTTATTCTTTCTATGAATTGTGTTTCCATTAAAATACCGACATTCTCCATTACAGAAAAGAAAAACACAGCAAAATAAATTGGAATACAAAATCTATTTATACTTTTGTAACTGTCTAATCCTTTGTTGGCACAGCTTGTGCCCACAATGCCACAGAAATAAGACTCTTCTTTGTAAACATACGCTGCTTTCATGTTGCTTTGTTAACATTATATTGTTTCCTTTAATGTTTGGGATACATAGTGAATGTGAGGCCTCATATATCATTCCTTACAGCTGTTGCACAGTCAATTATACTAATATTTTTGGGGGTGGTGGTTTATTTTTACATTTCAGAAGCTGCTTACAAGCAGCTTGTTCTGTTCCCAGACTGTCTGCTTGAGTCATTCCTGTGGGAGCTGCAGCAGCTTCTCATAAGCAGCAGCATGTCCTGGAAAGGGCTGGCAATAACGAGTTTTTCTTTCCTGGTAAAGGAGAAGCATTTTATTCTGTTATTATTTATTATTTATAACTCTGATCAGATTTTTATAAATAATTAGTCAATAGTTTTCAGTAGCGTGAACCTGACAGTCATGCCAGGCCTGGATATCCATGACTTATCTCAGTCAGTGCACATTCCTAGCATGAAAAAAACCCCACATAAATCAGCAGAGATTTGAGTCAACTTTGGTAAAACTATAAGCAAACAAAAGATGAACCAAAGGCTAACTCAAATTTGGCACATCAGAGCAGAGGACTTGTATTTCTTCCCCAGCATATGTAAAAGGGCCAGCACAGAATGATGCTGGAAGCATTATTCAAGTGTGCTCCTCCTTACTACACAGCAGAAACCAAAAAGCATCCCTTAACCTCCTCCATTAAAAGTCTTTGCTTTGTACCAAAACTGATACGCCTTACAGAAAATCCTCAGTTTACACCTTGTTTTCATTAACAGAGAAATACCCTGATGATACAGAACAATTCACAGTGAATTTGGTTTCTTGATCTGTGACCAGTTGGAACATCTCCAAATTTCATCGTCTTTCCTTTCTATTTTCCTCCAATTAAAATACGTAACTTCCAAGTGACTATGACTGTCGATTTGGTTTTTTTTAATTGACTGATTCTCTCAAACCTTAACAGTGCAATTCTTCAAGTAACCTCTGATTTTATTATGACCTCATATCCCTGTTCTTCAGGAAATCAGACATGATTATATCCGTGGTTAAAATCAATTGCTTTTAATATAAAAAAAATGAAGCACGCCCTGACTGATGTTAAACAGAGTAAAAATCTGTGGGTACGCAATTCATACTAACAGGTAAGATTTAGGGAAGAAAGGTTTCAGAACCAGGAAGGCCACAAATATAAAAACAAAGCATCTGGAGTAGGAGAAAGGTTTCTGCAACTAAAAGCCTAAAAGCTCAAATGAGCCTAAGGATAGGAACAAGCTCTGATAGCAATTGAAGCACAAGGGAGAGACAGAAGGCAGGAGGTGAGGCTGCACAGGAGAACGAAAGAAAAGAGGAAAAAAAATAAATGATAAAGCACTGGAATAACCCCAGGACTTGATTTTCAGCCCTTTAGATCTTAATGGGCCAGTTCATCACAAAACCTTGCCAAAATACCTGAAGGATTTATGGATCCACTTATTTAAAAAGCAGAAACTGCCACAAAAATAACTTTACTCAGAATAACACATGTGACTGGTCTAACTAAAGCGTCATAAATTTAATTGTCGGGTGTGAACACAAAGACACCAAACTTTAAAAGGAAATAAATGTGTTTACTTTCAGCTTGAGTAGCCAATCGACAGATAGAAGAGTGGGAAAAATCCCTACCTTTATCTACTGTTCACTCTCTGTACGGGAATGGATGGATTCTTGAGGAGCAGCAGAAAATTGTTAGTGTTCAAGCATGGCCAGGATTATTACAAATTACTGCAGTGATTACTATAACAGCATTACTATTAATTAACACATATAATTTACATAACTATAACATTGTTCACGCACACAAACATGGCAGGTATTGCTAGGAACCACGAAGCCACCACTAAGATGCCACAAGGTGGCTTGAGTTTATACTCAAAATTTCACCAAACTGAGCAACCGAGAGGCTGCATGTTTACTGATGCTTGCACTGGGTTTGCTTTCAAATTACTAATTAATGATTCTTAAAATTAGAATTCTGCTTTGTTTTCGCACTTTGATTTTTTGGCTGTAAAATTCATATTCATACACAAAATTCCAGGTAACATAAGACATGTATATGAATAATAATGAGACATGTATATGAATAATAATAGCATAATAAGACATGTATATGAACAATGAAGCAGCCCAGCCATACATCCCAGGCAGTAAGTGCTGATGATGTACACAGTGGTGAAAATTTATGAAAGCCCATAAAATGCATGGCAAATTTTGCAAATTCGTCAGGTATTCTGCCTCTGTTTAAATTCATAAAAGCACCAAGAAGCCAGCAAGAGCATAAATTATTGGGGGGGAAAAACATACACAGAGAAACATAAAAACCATGATGTATTTCCTAAACAAGTGCTCAAGATGTGCCTCATGGAAATAATATGATGGTCTTCTCTCAGTAGGGAAACAGGCTACTGAAAGAGGATACTTTCCCTCAGGAGGAGGCTACTTAAGTCTCTGAATTTCCTGCCGCTCAGCCTTACATCAGCCGTGCAGGAGAAAAAAATCATAGAATCATAGAATGGTCAGAGTTGGAAGGGACCTTAAAGATCATCAAGTTCCAACCCCCCTGCCACGGGCAGGGACACCTCTCCCTAGAGCAGGTTGCTCCAAGCCCCATCCAGCCTGGCCTTAAACACTTCCAGGGATGGGGCATCAACAACTTCCCTGGGCAACCTGTTCCAGTGCCTCACCACCCTCAAAGGACACTGTCTGAATCTGAGGTGAGTTTTGCCCACCAGCCCCAAGCAAAACTGGTTTGTCACTAGTTGTCCATCTTCCCTGGTTATCCTGTGGCTGCTTGTCATTTCCTTTTCATTTGGAAAAAAAAAATGTTAAAAAAATACTGCATGATGGCCACTGAAGTGGTCAGCAAGGCTCTTGGAGCACACCAAGGGGTGTTCCCTTTCTGTTTATCAGCTCTGGAACAAACAAGGGGGAAAAGTAAGAGGATTGCATCGCTCCGAAGAAAAGAGTTATAATTTTCCTGGTGTTATCCAGTGACTTGTCAAATACACCTGGACAAGTTACTAAATACGGGCCAACTACCAACATTTTTGTCTTCTCCCCAGTTAGTCAGCCAGATTATACCAGCTCTGGCAAACTGGAAAAGGTTGAATTATGGAATTGTAAGAAAGGAATGTGATTTTTTTTTTCTTCCAAATTTATTGTGACAGATACACTTTGAGACAATTCTTGAAACTAAGCAGAAGCAAGTCATGGAACTAGTGTGGAAAATAACAGACATCCATTTGCTGAAATACATCTGTTCTCTGCCATTTCATTTTTTTTTTTTACTTTTAAATTTTACTTGGATGTACATCTGCATAAAGCATTAATCAGCATTCATGTAAAGTTATTCTGCTTCTAGGAAAGGGGCTGGTTTTGGCTCAGATTAGTAGCACGCTGATATTCCCTCTACCTAAAAATGAATGCCTTCATGACTGGGTGCAAACTTACATTTTAGGTCACCTTTTATGAAAGAAAACATACCTCACAGCAGCTGGTGGTCCTAGCCAAAGACAGGCATCAGGTTGCCAGTTCTCTATAGGATAAGATATACAGCACTGGAGACCAAACTTAGTTTTACACAATGTTCTTGGTTTTATAGAACAAGTAGCCCTGTTGCTCATTTAGAGTATCATAGAGTGGTCATGGTTGGAAAGGATCTAAGAAGAAAAATAACGAAAGTCAGCCCAACCTCGGTCAAACTATGTAACCTTTCCCTACAAATTTCTCTGCCCAAGATATTTTTTTTCTCATTGTGTATCATGCGGATGTTAAATTCGAAAACCAAACCTCTCTCACCGCTGTGATGCACCCAACTTCTGCCACACGGCAGCAGAGTAATTAACCAGGTGGTTTTTGGGATGAATTTCGCTCTCTTTGAAGACAGCGACACTCTCTCTCCTCACCTTCCCAATCGGCCCCTCAGCTTTTTGGGCTGAACCCCTCAGCTCCTCCTCACCCCGAGGTGACGGTGAGGAGGGGCCTCTGCGGCGGGGGCTGGCCTGTAGGCCACCAAAGCGGCCCCGGACACACCGAGAGGAGAGCAGGCTCCCCCGAAGAAGGCTGAAACAGCTTTTAGGCCTCTCTGGAAGGCTGTGAGGGAGGAGACCCAGAAGGGGCCGCCATTACCGGCCCCTCACACCCCGCCGCCCTCCACACAGCGAGGGGGCCTCGGGGTGGTGCGGACCCTGGTTGCCCAGGCAGGTGCCTGCTCCCCGAGCAGCACCGCCGGTACCGCCGAACTACCGGAAGCCGCGCTAAGGAGGTAGCCATAGAACACGAAGCACTCGGTGATGCCGAGGAGGTGCGCCGTGGGTGAGGAGCGGCGGTGGAGCGGCGGAGCGGCGGCGGAGGAACAGGCAGACGGAGGGGCGGTTACATCCGGGTAGCGGCGGCGGGCAGCTGGTGCAGCGGGGGCCTGGGGTGACATTGGGCCTCGGCGGCTGAGGAGGGCGGACGGGCTTCGGGGTTGTTGAGGAAAGAGGGAGGTTTTCGTCTGTTACAGTCATGTTTCGGGTCATCGTCACCCACGCCAAGAAGCACCCCAGCGTGAGTATTCTGTGGTGGGCTGGGGGCGGTGGTGCTGCGACGGGCTGGGGGCTGTGGTGCCCCGGTCCCCGGTGGGCCGCCATCCTCCCTTCAGGGCGGGCCTTCCCTGCTGGGTATCGGTTTCCCCCCCTGCCTGCACCCCGTGCCCTCCTCTTCTCACCCTTCTATTTCCTTTCCTCTTGGGTGTCTTGTCTGTCAAGTGGGCTGGGGTTAGTAAGCAAGATATGCTCAGGTCCCCTTTTCCATCTAGAAGGTGTGGGCCTATCTGAAGACTCGAGGTGTTTTTTCTGTTCTTAGAATCATAGAAGGGCTAGAATTGGAAGAAACCTTAAAGATCATCGAGTTCCAACCCCCCTGCCATGGGCAGGGACACCTCCCACCACACCAGATTGCTCCAAGCCCCATCCAGCCTGGCCTTGAACCCCTCCAGGGATGGGGCAGCCACAGCTTCTCTGGGCAACCTGTTCTTGCTTATTTCTTTCCCAACATGCCCACAATCCAGTTGGGTTTTTTTCATGGCCAGGATGGCAGGGGCTCTTTTGGGCTGTGGAGAGATTGATGTTTGTTTCTTAGTTTGGTTGTTACGCATGTAGAGGCATTTTGTTTGTGTTTACCTCTTAGTAGCTGCCGGTTTGTCTCTCACCCCAGGGGTGACCTGCACACAGAGAGCTTGTATCAGGCTTTTAGAGGGCCATGTGTTGTGTCTCAGAATGTGTGAGCATGTTCTTTACTCTGCCATTGTTGGACTCAGAAATGCTATGTAATGATAGGCTGAGGGAGGTGGGGTTGTTCAGCCTGGAGAAGAGGAGGCTCCGGGAAGACCTAGCAGCAGCCTTTCAGTACCTGAGGGTCATCTACAGGAGGGCTGGGAAGGGTCTGTTCACAAAGGCCTGCTGTGACAGGACAAGGGGGAATGGATTTCAGTTGGAGAAGAGTAGATTTAGATTGGATATGAGGAAAAATTTCTTTACTCTGAGGGTGGTGGAACACTGGAACAGGTTGCCTAGGGAGGTGGTTGAGTCTCCTTCCCTGGAGATACTCCACGTGAGGCTCGATGAGGCCCTGGGCTAGCTGGGGGTGTCCCTGTGAATGCAGGCAGGTTGGACTAGATGACCTTTGGAGGTCCATTCTGGCCTGGATGATTCTATGATGTTATTCTATTGTATACTAATATGACCTTTGATTATTTTTTTTATTCTTTCAGTTGATCCCTCTGTTTTTGATCATCGGATCTGGAGGTGTTGGTGCAGGCCTGTATCTCATGCGGTTGGCAATGTTCAACCCCGATGTCTGGTATGTGTAAAGTAATTCCTAGCACCCACTTCTCTTGCTGCATTCAGTAAAGTCATTTTCACTGCCTTGGTCTTTATGTCTTGGTCCAAGGCCAGTGACAAGTGTGTGGAGATTTCCTTCATTAGGAAATTTGTTTGTTTATAATGTGATATTTAGAGGCTGCTGACAAGGGACTGTGTCTTCTATGGAAACTTATTGGATGGGTGACTCCCTGTGGCCTCATAACTACAGTACACAGGAATTTTACTTCATTTGAAGGTAGTGTGATTCTCTTAATATATTGTCATATTTTGGATTTCTCTCAATAGCTGGGACAAGAAAAATAATCCAGAGCCTTGGAACAAACTGTCTCCCAGCGACCAGTACAAGGTAAAATGAAAGATAATGATTTTTAGAAAACATAATATCAGAAGTGTAGCTACTGTTTTAGGATTTTTGAGTATATTGGAAAGGAGCTGGATGAGTGATGTGTTTCCTGTGCTGCGCAACATTTGTTTGTCTCTAGACCTCAGAGCAGAGAGAGCTGTGTTTGAGATTCTAAACTTTCCTGGGGTTGGCTGATAATAGGGTGAAAGGAGTGATGGGGTGATACAGAAGCAGTCATATATTGCACTGTAAGAAAAAGAGGAATTATATGTGAGAGGAAGACTATACTAGCTCATAATACTCAGGAATAAACTACAGAGAGAAGGACAAAACCTTGCAAGTTCTGAACTAAAGCTTTCTAAGCTCTGACCTGTCAGTCTTTGCTCTTAAGAAGCAGAGCAGGAAAATTTGTGAGTGTTTAACATAAACACTAATTCAATTCTACGGTTGATTGCTTGAAAACAAAACCATTGTTTGTAAGTAACTGGATGCAATTAAAACTTTCTTTAAGTAATAGGCAAGTTATTTCACTGAACTAATGAGGAAGCAGCTGAAGATATGTAAAACATTTGGTAGTTTACAGAAATCCTGGGGGGGTTTATTGTGTTTTACTGAAGTAGCGTTGTAGCAGATTCCTGTCAAAAGTACTTTAAAATTACTTTCAAGCTACTAAAAACTTAGTGTTTTCAAGGCTGATATTGATTCAGTACCACATCTTACTGTTGAAATAAGTAAAACTACCCAACCCACACTCCAGAATAAAATACATTGTGGTTCCCATAAAGGTCTGGGAAGAACATAATACTTTGTTTTCATTGCTGCTTCTGGAATGTTGCTGTTTCTAAAATATCTAAAAGAGGCAAACTCACCATGGTGCGCAGCACAGATGCTTTTAAAGAGTGCATGCCTTGTGTAGCATTCCCTGTCTGTCACAGCCTCAGACTTTACCATATTTGGGTGCGTGAATCATTGGGGAGGGTTTTTTTCCCAAATCTGCACTGTGGGAAATGGAAAGGCAGATACTCTAAACTGAAGGTGACTGTTTAATCAAAAGCTCTGCCTAACAAAGTTTTAGCTGTTGATGAAACTGTGTTTTTCTTTTGTAAACTTCCCTTTGTCACTTCAACTTCCTCAGCCTTGCCAAAGAAAAGTTAACGACCTGTTGGGAGCTGCACTGGAAGCTGTAACTGCAATGTGCTGGAGGCTCTTTTGTTTTCACTGAGGAAGTTTAAAAACAATAAATAATTTTGGACATAACTAAAAATAATCAAGTTAATAGATAAATATTTCTTACATTTTTTCCTCTAAAGAAAAACTATGGCATCACATGCTTGATGTCAAGTCAGGCTGGGATGCCAAAACATGCTTTTAGTCTGTAAACTCATTGCCTGGGCTGTTCTGAATCGCTCCTGATGGGATCCAGCTGGATTAATCTGAACTGAAAGGATCTGTTCCTGCTTACTTTCCTCCTTGCTGTACCTTCCAGCTCCAGGTGTGAACTCGGCTTTTGCAACACTGCCCTGAATGTTCCCTTGCGACACAAATGCTTTGTGCCATTTGGCAAGTTGGTGTTGCCTTCGATACCTGGGAGAAGATGGATTGGGGGCAAAAGGGGATAAACTCAGCATTACTGCCAGGATTTCCTGTGAATGGGCTTTTACTTCTGGGGATGAAAGAAGAGATACTGTGGATTTTCTCTAGGTGCAGGCACAAGTGCTGCCTCACTTTAAATGAACTTGTAATACCAAGTTTGTAGAACTTGTAATAGTCCATACAGAATGAATATAATACTAAAAAGTGGGGGTTTTTATTTAATTGTCTAGTGCACAGGCTGAAGCTGTGATTTCAGTTTCCTGGTGTGAGTTCAGATGATGCATATTTTTGAGTAAAAGGATAGTTGGGACTTCTTACTCCCTCTTCTTTTCCCCTCCTCCCTCTCCTGCTCTCTTTCCTAGTTCTACTCGGTTAACGTCGACTACAGCAGGCTGAAAAAGGACCGTCCTGACTTCTGAACAACACATTCATCTCCCTAAGCTGCACAGAAAGGTCTTCCGAAAGCCGTCCGCACAATTGTCATGCTTAATCATCCAGGAAATAGTCAAACTTGCCTCACGCTGCACTTGGTCATGTGTTTGAAAGTTTTTGGATGAGGCCTAATAAATGTCTGAAACTTGAAGTGTCTGCTCTTTACTCTGCTTTTGCAAAATGAGAATATTCTATTAACAGTTTGTTGTGCCATTGGTCAAATAGTAAGAAAAAGTTGGTTTATGGTTTCTGAACAAGGAGGCAAAGTTTTCTTGGTGGGCTTTGTACTCAGTCTGTTGATTGTAGAGAAATAATTGAGTGTTCCTGCAGGACACTGACCTACAAGAACTTGAAAGCACATATTTATGTGTGTGTGTGTATATATATTTTTTTTTTTTTTCAATTGCACCTGAATTTTTCTGCTTGCCGCTTGAAGGAGTTTGAGTAGCAGATAAATCAATGCCACCAAGTCGTTGGCCAGCAGGGAGGCACCAGATGTTCCCAGATGTTGCTGGAGGGAAGGAAGAAGAAAAAAGCCCAAGCTCTCAGCAAGGGGTTTAGTTTCTTTTCTTTCTTTCTTTCTTTTTTTTTCTAAAAGTTGTAGGTAGTTTGTTAATAAACAAGAAGGCAATCCTAAATATTTAAAGTCTAAAACTTTAAGGATGTATTCAAGATTTCCCATGGGAAGGGGAGCACACAGTCAGCAGAACAGGGGACAGGGATTTGAGGAATAATTAGATTTCCACGTAAGAACAGGGCTATCCTTCAGCAAGGGCAAATTGTCATGCTTTAGCCCTTGCTGTAGGGAATAAGAAAATCTCCTTGGAAGTCTTTTAACTTCTGGTGGGTTCTTCTTTGTGTTTTTCTGTGAACATCTGGTATGTCCTTGGATGAGGGATATAATTCTGGACTCTGACGGAGTCCAGCTGTTCCCATCTTGATGCATTTCAGTCCATTTAAAGCAGATTCTCAGAATGTAGATATAAATAATTAGGAGAGATTCACAGAAACTGAGCAGCCAGAATATTTGTTGGAGAAGAAAATCTCTTGTGTGGTAATTGACTGAAAAATAAAATATTTGCAAAGACTTCATCTTTTATATGGAAGAATCTTACAGGTCAGTTGAGGTTTATTTCTAGGAATAGATCGTTCTGTTGCAACGCTTCTCGTTCTTCAGTTCTAAAAGTATGTCCTGTGAGGGGAAAAAAAAAAGGGACTTGTGCTTTTAACTTGGTAGTCCTTTTGAATTTTAGTGATGCTGCCATGGTCTTCAAGTGCAGGTCCTTTCTCTGGACATCAGGTAAGACGGATATCCAGGAAGCAAAGCTGATATTTAGTAAGGGGAGGAAGGTTGTTCCCTTTTGATCTCAGCTGAAGAGGGTATAGGCTTGTGTTTGCCTTAATAAAGGCACTTAAAATAAATAGGCTGCCCTTGATAGGCTTCAGAAGATATTTAATGAGTGTTTAAGCTATTTAAAGCTCTAAATCTGGTTTGTCTATTTGACAATTAATTCAATGCTGCTTTAACTTTCCTCATAGCAGCATCAAATACAGTGAATTTGAAGACTTTTAAGTTAAAACTATCATATGTCATTCTCGAGGCTGTTACCCTGAGAGGACACATGATCCTTTTGGGTGGATACTTCTGTTTTAAATGGAAACAGCTAATATTCTCCATTAGAATAGCTCAGTGTGGGACTATTGAATGAGCTTTAAAACCAGGCAAAATTGCGTGTGTGATGCTGGTTGAACTGTAAGACTTTTTCAGAAAGAAAGATTGTAGAAATTATTACAGGAAGTTAAAAAGGCATTTAAAACAGAAAATGTGTTATTAAAAAAAATAAGTAGATATGTGCAGGTGCTCACAATATTATTGCTTCTGCTCATGAGCCAGTGTCCCTGTAAGAGCAACTGCAGGAGCTGGAAAACCCTGTCTGCAGGGCAAAGCAAAGCTCAGCAGGTCCAGAATAACTCCAAAAAAAGTTCTTCAGGTGCATCATTGCCACAGGAGATATTATTTTATTTATTGCTTCATAGAAAAATCTTACTCTTACGTCCTCTTTTTGAAATCCAGAAGTTGGTTGACTTCATGCTTTCATGATTCATCCACTTTCCTTTAGAAGTGGTCTTGGCATCAGTATTTAGTCATGAGAAGTTCCTGTGAAGCTCAAATCATTTCATCTCCTCCTCTGGTCTCTAAGCTTCTTAAGATCATCTCTGGGTACCGCTGCCATGGCATGAGTCCCAGATGTGGGCTAATTCTGGTGCCATCCAGCTTGGATGAACTTTGGGGTTTTTCTGATCATTTCAAAATGTTTTCTAGGGTTGGTGAGGCTTAGAGCTTGCTTAGTGAGAAGGACAAGAGCCAGAGCGATGCGAGAAAAGACTTCCCTGTTCCATTCTTGAGAAGAAAATGTGTTCTTGGTGTCCAGGGCAACATTCATCTGAGCCAGAAAAGTACTCTGATTTTTTTTCTTTTTTCCTCCTTTTTTAAAGTTTCACATCTGTGAAACTAACAAAGTAATTTTTAGACTTTCCAAGCTAATGTTATTCTCACAGCTTCCAGCCGAGAGCCAATGAAATCACCACACTTTGACTTGCTCAACTTATTTTTTCCTATTTTCAGTCAGAAGGAGTATTACTTTAGGTAATGTGAAACGAGAACTTCAGTGCTCAAGTCAAGGCAAGAGCAATGCATTCAAACTTGGGATATTTGCTCTCAGCATTTACCTGACGTTCATTTGCGGCTGGAACCGCTACAAGATGGAACTCCAGCAAGAGGCAGCACGTTCTGAAGATGATCAAAAAATAGTTCATTAACAGCATATATTACGAAGGAGAATAGAAATTCTGCTGGTAATATTCATGATGCTTGGCAGTGCTTTGTAACAGACACCTCAAATAGTATTTCTAGGGTCATTAATTTGAATTACTTGGGAGAAAATAATGCACTACGCCATTTACAGTTCATCAGGAGAATGGAAAGACAACTTCTTGAGCAGAATTGCACAAGGCATAGACAAATTTATAGACTTGGGTTTTTTGGTTTTTTTTTTCACATTAAAAGCGAACTAACTACAAACATGAAATGTTTTCTAATTTTAGTTTCCCTACTGCAGGCAAATGAAACAAACTGCTGAGAAGGTAATGAAAACAGATTACTTAATGGTGTAAAGTCTGAGTGCCATTCTTCCTCCACCAGTGGTGCCACTGCTGGAATTTAATGGGGTGGCACCAGTGTGTCACTGAATGAAGATTTTGGTCCTAGCTGTTTAAAAATAGGGTTGAATCTAATAAGATTTCCTTAGTATTCATAACAATTTTTCTTTCCTTTTTTGTTTTTGCTAGACCAGGAGCAGGGAAATAGCAAGACTCGGTATCAACAGGAAAAAAAAACAGAATTGCATCCCAATTTCAAACTTCCTACTCTAGTGCCACTTACATCTCATGACAGCCTGTGGAATTTTGATAGAGCGTTAAGGGGATAATTTTCTTCCGATGTTGTTCCCATCTTCCTGATGCGTCAAACAGATTTAACTTCCTGGCATTTTGGAAGCTTAAAGGAGGACAGTTCATCCCTGAAATACAGACGATGTGCCTAAAATGCCCAGGGATCACTGAAGCAGTTTCCTGCATAAGCAAATCATCTCTCTCGCCCCTCCTTTATAAAATTCCAGGTAAATTCAGGAATTATTCCAGAAAAAAAAGATATAATATACATGTGACAGAATAGGCAGATGGAGATGCACCATTTTTTATATCAGTTACAGGAAGCTCTTGGTTTTAGTGCAGAAGTTATGGACCTGTTGGACAAGTCCTTCCTGTGCTGAGGTCTCCAAAGCTGGATGCAGAGCTGCAGGAGGGGTCTCACCAGAGCAGAGCACTTGGGGGAGAATCACCTCCTGTGACCTGCTGGCCACATTTCTTCTGATGAAGCCCAGGTTGGGGCTGGCTTTCTGGGCTGCCAGCTCGCACTGCCCCTTCACGTGGAGCTTCTCATCCACAAACACTCCCAAATCCTTATCCTCAGGGCTCCTCTCCAACAATTCTCCACCCAACCTGTATTTGTGCCTGCGTCCCAGGTGCGGGACCCTGCATTTGGCTTGGTTGAGCTTCATGAGGTTTGCATGGGCCCAAAATAAATTAAAATAGGATCCTTAAATTTAGAAATATTCCCACAGTGGAGCACAGGGTGCAGCGGTCAGGCAGGTAGATGTGATTTATGTGGTTCATAGCAATAGACCTCCTCACCCTGAAGCCTGGGTGTTTACTCCAGCAGCAAAATGAGTCAGGGAGCTGCATTCAGCAGCTCATGGAGCTTAAACCCTCTGCTTCAGGAATGGTGGAGCTCTTCTGGATGGAGCTTAATATTCCCTTATCTACCTGTGTGCACATCATGCACAAAATGAACAGCCTGGTGGTGTAGCTGAAATTCTACTTGGATGTGTTTTGCTGTGTTTCTCAGCCATCACGGCGAGCTTTTATGGGGAAGAAGAATGAGCTTTTTGAGACCCCAGAAAGAGAGATTTGTTAGAGCCAAAGCGAGGAGAATGGAGAGACAGAAACAAGTGGCCTACTCGCCGAGGCATGGGAAAGCAGGGGATGTGAAATGTGCGGTGGAAGCATAATGGATTCCTCCGTTACAAATTATTGTCACAGGGAAATGTTTTTGTACATGAATTTTGACGTAGAAAATTGGATGGATTTTTTGTTTGTTTGTGTGTTGCATTTATTGAAAATGAAAAAAAAAAGCTCAGTGACAGCAGAATATAAATGCCTACAGATACATTGCCTAAGGTCTCCATTTTTCTTGTCTTCAGTCCTCACTCTCTCATCCTTCCCTCAGCTAGATAGCCAGGATTTCTGCTTACTAGCCTGAGAAATCCTCTTCATTCATCTATCATCTGCTTCTCAGGAGTTTTCCTTCTGTCAGGCTGTTCTGTTGCCTGATGTGCTGCAATTACTGGCCACTTGCGTGTTAAAAAGAAACTGCACCTTTTCCCATCACCATCTCATTACAGCTGTGACACCAGCGTTGTGAGTAAGCAGGAAAGTTCAGTGATCCCAGTAAAACTTTGGAGAATTTGCAGTAGAAAACTGCCTCCCTCCATATGAAAATATCTCCCAACAAACTGAGGATTGTTGGTGGAAGCCTGATCTCAGGGAGAAATTCTTTGCCGTGAGGGTGGTGAGGCACTGGAACAGGTTGCCCAGAGAAGCTGTGGCTGCCCCATCACTGGAGGGGTTCAAGGGCAGAGAGTTGGGGGGGAGAAAAGGAGGTTCCAGGGAGACCTTAGAGCCCCTTCCAGTCCCAAAAAGCCCCTTTTGGGACTGGAAGGGGCTCTAAGGTCTCCCCAGAGCATTCTGTTCCAAGGTGGTGACGCTGGCCCAGGTTGCCCAGAGGAGCTGTGGCTGCCCCATCCCTGGAGGGGTTCAAGGCCAGGCTGCATGGGGCTTGGAGCAACCTGATGTGGTGGGAGGTGTCCCTGCCCATGGCAGGGGAGCTGGAACTCAATGATCTTTAAGGTCCCTTCCAACCCAAACCATTCTACGGTTCTATAAAATAGGAAAACTCTTCAGCCAGACGCTTCCCACTGCAACAGTATGACTTTGGGCAGATAAACTTATTTTTTCACACTCTGGCCACATGAGTGTAGTGTCCTGCATCTGCCCAGGCCACCATGAAGCTGGCCACCATAAGGCCACGGGTGCCAGCCTCCAGGCCAGCTTATGAAGAGCTATCTCAGTTACTGCTGTGCAGCGCTGCCCTCTGCCTTGTGACTTTATGCACACCAGAACACACTTCATGATGTTAAAGGACAAGATGAAGGATTTAGACTGTTTCCACGTTGGTTTTTTTTATACTGGAATTGAAAAGAGACGTGGAAAGTGGGTTTTTTGCATGTGTGTGTGTTTGCATACTACAAAATACAAACAGAACAAGGAATGTACATTATAAATAAGAAGCGATTTTTGTTGCCAGTGTTTATTTCTCCAATTCCTGCAGAAAGTTTATGATTTTCTAAGTAAAAGCAGACTCTTTTATCACCACTCTTTGAGAGATAGCATTGCTATTTTGTTGAAATGTCTTTTGTCTTGCTTTAAAATGTGCTTCCTTGAGAACGGATCTCTTTCTTCTAAAACGTGCTTCCTTGAGAACGAATCTGTCTCACACAGAATTCTGGTGTGTGGTGATGTTACGTTATAAATGGCAGAGCTTTATTATGAAATCTTGGCTTCCTTCAGTCCATATTTACTATGAACACTTAATGCGTGCATAAACTTCATTTAATCTATCAACATTTTAAGGAGATTTTTCTTAGTAGTAAAAAAACATTTATTTGGGTATTCAGAAGCTCAACAAATGCAATAAAAAAGGCATCATCATATTCAGTGCACTTTTGTGACTTATTGTTACCCTCATTTAACACCAAAAAGGGTTTGTATTGTGGCTGAAAATCAGAGGTTCAATCTTGGACGTACTGAATGCAATGAGAATTTACTGTTGATTTAAATAGAGCCAAGATTTCTTGGGGAGTTATTTAAAAATCATTAGTGGAAGCCTTTGCAAACTGAACTAGTGTTTGCTTAATCCTCATGTTTTCAGCAGAGAAACGTATTTATGAAACATGCATGAGATGTCTGGTTCTTGGCAGGAAGCGGCCTGGCTGCTTTTTGCTGCGGAGCGTCTCAGCCTTGGCAAAATAAAAAGGAACAAGCTTTAAACAGATTAATAGTTTATCTGATTCAGTGATCATCTTGCTTTAGGACAGAGTTAAAACCATCAGAATCCTTTCCTTGATCTTACTCAGAAAGCATTCACCAAGACGCGAGGAAGCTGCATTCAGTGCAGATGTGCTATCACTGAAATTAATGCTTTTGGGTGTTACTCTGATTTACTTTTTGGGTGTTATTCTAGGATAAGTAGGTAGCCCTGGTTTTTTGCTAAGAAGTATTTATAGAATATATATAGGATGATTTATCTTGTGACAGCTTTTGAATAGAGTAAAATATTACAAAGGAGAGTTTTGAAATCCTGCTTATTTAGCTATTTATTTTTTGATCATTGGTTGTTTTTTTTTTTTTTTTATATCTGGGGATATGACCTGTTTAAGAAACTAGAGGGAAATGACCAGTTTTGAGAATCTCTCTTTCTATATACATTTTTTTATTTGGTAACTATCCCCTGAGTACTCTCGTGGTCCTCGAGATCAAAGAGTTAGAGGATACAACTCCTTTGCCAACTGCTAGATTCACCTGAATTTCCCTCCTTCTTATGTAGGGTACTGTGTAGTTTTAAAAATTCCACACTCCACCAGCAGCTCAAAATCTTTATCCCTGTGTTTATTCTAATCTGATTATTCAGAGAGTCACTTTCAAACGTCTGCACTGACATATAGCTCCAGGATCCAGGGCGTGCTCCTCGTACGAGATTGGCCTTTCCCAAAGGATATGCAGCCTGAATGAGATAGAAAGGAGTCAGAGAAAGGGTGCCTGCTAATATATAAACACAATAATAAATGTAAAGATTTCGTACAACAGCCCATCGCCATACTTTTATTGACTGGATTGCTTCACTTTCATTTACTTCCATTTATTGAGCCTGCCAGATGGCCCCGCTTTTTCTTCACAGCCAGTGATATTATCTGCTTTTCTGTGCCAGTGTCCTAGCCCTTGAGGTTGTTTATCCCTGAAAAAAAAAAATAAGATCAAACTTGTAATCCACTGCAGCAACAGTCTTCCAGACTCAATCAGATTTCTCGTTAATCTCCTTGACGGGCACAAGTGTAGCTTCCTATGCCTATTTGAGGAAAATCTTAGAGTTCACCGAATCGCTGGCTCCCAGTATAGCTGGTTGTAATTCTCACTTTTGAACCCTGAGAGCTGAAAACACCAAGTTGGTCCAGTTTACTTTTAACACTGGGACAGACAACCATTTGTAAAATTACCTCAGCCCTAAACCCAGGAATGCGGCCACAGTGGGGATAAAAGAAGTGGGAAAGATCCATTCAATCGATTTATAAACAGACCAGTGTGGGGAAGGAAGAGGGAAAAAAAAAAGGGAAGACAGAAGTAAGTATTTTGTTGTTTTGTACTTGGTTTTAAGCAGTTTCAGAATTACCAGATAACCAAAATTTGGTTTGGGTTGGAAGGGACCTTAAAGATCATTGAGTTCCAACCCCCCTGCCCTGGGCAGGGACACCTCCCACCACACCAGGTTGCTCCAAGCCCCATCCAGACTGGTCTTGAACCCCTCCAGGGATGGGGCAGCCACAGCTTCTCTGGGCAAGCTGATGTAAAGTAAATGCAGATGTGGTTAGACTCATCCAGATGTGACCCCTATTCCTGGGTTTTTTTTGGATTCTGTGGAGTGTAATCAAGTTTGAGGCAAGGATGGCTTATTTAATTTCTTTATGAATCCATTAAGACTCGAAATGGCTATTCCTCTGAAAAGTACTCAAGAGAATGGAAGAAAACAGGATCATCTCTGTGAAGATGTCGCTGTCCCTCAAAATGAGACCTAAACATGTAATTCGAGAGAGAAGTTTGCATGTAGTTGCAATTCTTGTGTCTCTGTCTCATTGGTGGTGGTATTAATGAGGGAACCCAAATCTGAATAGTTAAGCACTTAAAATAGATTTAAAGAATTGACCTAATAAAATGGGATGTCCAATGAGAGCAAACATTTTATTAGCCAGAGGTATCTGGCCATACAGTCATCATCCCGTATCCAGGACTACATGAATATCTACCCCCAAAATCCTTGTAGACTCACTTCTTCTGTGCTGTATTATTTTTTATACTGAGCAAGTGCTTCTGTGAGCAAAATAAAACCCTTTATATGTAGTTCAGCACAAAATGTTCAGTCACTAACAGGAAATTTGTTTTCCTTCTGAGCATCGTTACATTACAGAGCAATATGGTTACTCTTGCAGAAGAAAAAAAAAAGAAGATTCAAAACATTTCTTGTAGCCCAAGATCTGTACCATCTACTAGGTATAAACTGGAATAGCTAATAAACTGTGGGAAAAGCTGAGAGCTGTTTGTCAAAGGGCCAACAGAAATAGGAAGATTATTATCTTTCCATTAGCCTTATGTACCTTATCCAAGCTATGGAATATCAAAGTCACGGTAAGAAATCCCCAAACCTGGCAGTTGCATGCAGATAATCTTTGCTCTTATCCACTGTTAGAAGGGGGGAACTCGGAATAAAACTGCTGTTGGACACCTGGCCGGGCTCAGAGGCTTGCTTCCCATCTCCTGTGCCTGTTCAAGGTGAGGAAGGAAGAAAAAAAAAGGCGCTATTTTTTTTCCACTGACCTTTTCTCTCTGTGAGAGAAATAGAAAACCTAAAAGCCGCTTGTTGGGTTTTCACTCCTCTAAGTGAAACCCCAAGGAATCAGAGGCTGAATTTTAATTAGGCAATGCTTTCAGGTATAATTCTTTGTGATAAACTTAAAAACGCTGGTTTAAAGGAATATAAAACTTAAACATTTGAGAATTTCTTTTGGTATTTTAAAGCACTCCTTTATATATCATGTGTAAGATAACCTTAGCACACAAGCTTACAAAATTTTCAGAAATGTGTTGTTTTAAATGTGTTTCCACACAAAATAGTTAAATACTAAAAATAGTTGTAATTTTTTTTAATAGTATTTGCACTAAAATGTAACCAATGATTATAAGTCAATTTATTAAGGAACTCAGTGATTTTGGTTCTTTTTAGTTTCCAGCACTTACAGCTATTTATTACTTGATTGTAGGATTATATTGTGATCAGTGTCTGCCTGGCTCAGTTTTGTGTGTGCACATTAACACCAGTCACATCACTATATGCTTATGTAGGTCTTTGTGGCTCAATAAAATATTTCTTGACTTAAAGTAGTAAAACATGCTGATCTACTAAAGACCTCTAAGGTCAGTGGAGTCAGTGAAAGGAATTATCTTCATTAATTTCCGTTCTGATATCAGGAATAACATTTATGAAAAGTGCAAATGTGTTCTGTTAATGTTCGATGTGGAATGCTGTGGTGATGGAAAGTGTATGTAGTTCTGTTGATATTAATGAACATAGTGTGTATAGAACTTTTGGGATCCTGGATACATGCAGGTACCTGAAGTTTAGGTGAGCCTGTCTTCTAGAAATCGATAGAACCAGTTGCATGTTGGCTAAGGGGAGAACAACCCCTTAAATTAAACAAGTTGGTACCTATTTTGGTACCTATTTAATATGAAATCTTATTTTCCTTTTCTATCTTCTCTACTTGGATCAACACAACTCCCCATCCTTCTGGATCTTGGCCCTGTCTTGATACAATCTCTTTTCCCTTCCAACCGCAGCACACGCTCACATTGCCCAGATTCACTCCTTTGGTCTAGCCTAACGTGGATCCAGAGTAATCCCTGTGGTATTAAAAGCCATTGGAAAAGGTTCAGAGATGCTGGAAAAGCCCTAAGAGGCTCCTGCATGGCAGTTTATAACCAAGTGGGAGCAGGAGCATCCTTCTGGCATGAAGGGAGGCAGAGAAGGAGCAGGCTGAGAGTGACCCAAGGAGCCCCCCGTGGTGGCCAGGAGCTCCTCTCAGCTACACTCACACTGTCATCTTTTTTTTTTTTTTTTTTTCTTTTTAAATGGTTTTTATTAAGTCAAATTAGT
>VXBW01005460.1:146461-210797 GCA_013400375.1 Thinocorus orbignyianus | reverse complement strand
TATATATATATATATATATATAAACACATTTACAGCTTTGTTCATGTGACTGGTGTCTCTGAAACCAAAACACATGCCTTTATATCCGTGGGCAAGTTATTTCCTTTGGTATGTAGTACTCTTTCTCCACCAGTTTTCCAGTTACCATCACTAAAATGCATTGTAGCATCCAGACAAATACTCTATTTTCAGATCCAGTTTACCAGTTTTCATTTTTCCTTCGTTATCTCCTCAAAGTTCAATATATATGTGTGTGTGTGTGTAGATATGGATGTATGTATATATGTTCTGGAACAGACTGTAATACCACAATGGCAAATACTTAAGCAGGAGCTTACAAGAGCTCTAAAAGAGTTGTAATTATCTATAAACAACAAAAAAAGAGCTTACCCAGTTCTACAGCACCAACACAGTAAACAGTGCCACTGTGGGAATTATTTGTCATGGCTGACAGGAGACATCAAACAGGAATGTTTGAAGGAAGGACAAAATAAAATTCCTAGATGAATTATTCTTTATTTTATGATAGACTGTCATAAATTCTGGTGAGTCATTATGGTATTATTAGTGCAATTGTTTTAATTTATTTGGGTCTAACCATTGTAGTCATCAATGTTTAACAGTTCCACCTAAATTTTCAAANTTTTTTTTTTTTTTTTTCATTTTAAATGGATTTTATTAAGTCAAATTAGTGCTGAAACACTGGGAATGTTTACTTACAGATAAGAGCTTGCATTAACATCTACAGTGAAGCTGCTGTTTCCACTTAACATTTCTGACCAAATTAAAACCTGGTGGCTTTGTCTTCGGTGCGATTTCACCAGTGCTATTAGTCTAGGCTTGACTTATCCTCAGAATACTTTGAATAACAGCCTAATTAGGCCAAAATGGCCTCCTCTGGACTTAAAAATATAAAATTATTTATTATAAAATAAAGCATTTCTCTCACTGTGAGCTAAATGCTTAGAAATTGCTTTAAGAACTGGCCAGAGCAGACTAGAAATAGAACAAATTTGGCTGCCTAGCAAGAAGCAAAATGAAACTTCTCAGTTTTCTGAACTCACTTTAACACAGCAAATTATATGTTTTCAGGCTGTCTCATTCTGAGGCATGTACTTCCGTGGCAACACATTTTGCTGCATTTAATATGTAAATTGAGCCAGAGCAATTTGGTCATAGTGCTTAACTGAAAGGAACGATGGCAAAAACACAGGGTGGCTCAGGGAAGAAAGTCAAACTGTGAGAAACAAAATGAGTACAAATGGAAGTAAGTGTCAGAATGAAACTAACCCAGGAGCAAACACGATCGCTTCTATAGAAACTCCTTTGGTTTTAGTGACTGCTGTGGAACTAAACTCAGTCGAGCATCCTCCTACCAAAGCTCCTGCCAAACTGCATCAGCGCTTCCTCTAGAAGACCTTTGAGGAGCCTTTAACTGACTTGTAAAAAACTTGTCTCAAGAAGAAAAATGACAGAATTTTAAGTCCAGAAGTAATACTTTCTGTTTGTTGTTTGTGTATTTGTTTGAACGACAACTACAGAAGAGGAGGAGGGAATTCAGCCACTTTAAAATCAGGTGGATTACAAAAACTTCTGTGGAGAGCATTATTGGCTGAAGTGACTTTATTGCTGCTTGTATAACCAGGAGGATTATTTAAGAATAATAAATAAATTGCAAGAAGGAGGAAATTACTCAGATAACAACGTGACCCAACTTTATATATATATATATATATATATATATAAACACATTTACAGCTTTGTTCATGTGACTGGTGTCTCTGAAACCAAAACACATGCCTTTATATCCGTGGGCAAGTTATTTCCTTTGGTATGTAGTACTCTTTCTCCACCAGTTTTCCAGTTACCATCACTAAAATGCATTGTAGCATCCAGACAAATACTCTATTTTCAGATCCAGTTTACCAGTTTTCATTTTTCCTTCGTTATCTCCTCAAAGTTCAATATATATGTGTGTGTGTGTGTAGATATGGATGTATGTATATATGTTCTGGAACAGACTGTAATACCACAATGGCAAATACTTAAGCAGGAGCTTACAAGAGCTCTAAAAGAGTTGTAATTATCTATAAACAACAAAAAAAGAGCTTACCCAGTTCTACAGCACCAACACAGTAAACAGTGCCACTGTGGGAATTATTTGTCATGGCTGACAGGAGACATCAAACAGGAATGTTTGAAGGAAGGACAAAATAAAATTCCTAGATGAATTATTCTTTATTTTATGATAGACTGTCATAAATTCTGGTGAGTCATTATGGTATTATTAGTGCAATTGTTTTAATTTATTTGGGTCTAACCATTGTAGTCATCAATGTTTAACAGTTCCACCTAAATTTTCAAAGCTTTACATGCAGCAGAGTCTCACTAATCTTGTTAAAGTCAATGAGAGCAGCGTTTCTAAATCCCAAGCAACTGCTTGGAAGTTTAGCAGTTATGTCAGAAATCCTTAGGTTTTGGAAATGAATACGTACTGTGTAAGGACTGTTCTGGAACCTATTAGGGAGATAGCACAGACAATCACAGCATTTTCGAAGGAAGAAGGGGAATAAGTCAGAATTACAACATATAGAAGAATTCCAGGATTCTGTATGAATAGATTCAATATATAATAACATTAAAGCCACATAAGAAATGGCATAATAATTCAATAAAATAATTAATAAGCAATGCTGAATATTTTCTCAGTCCTCCTCCAGCTATTCCATCTCGCTCAAAATTATTTTACTATTTATTTAGCTTTTAAATTATATGAAGCAGCTCTAAGCATAATAATAGTAGTAGTAGTAATAATAATAACCAAACGAACTTGCTACATAAAAGATTTCTCCCTTTTCTCTCAAATGTAATACTTCTCTCGTAAGATTTGGATGTCAGACCATAGGATCAGCCAGACTCTGTCTGTTAAGATTGTTGTGAGGAACTAGGGAGAAGGAGGTGTGGGAAAGGTTACAGTCAGCAGCTCCACAGTGAGGCAAAGAAGACAGAGAATTAGTTTCTGAGAAAAGAACATCTTCCTTTCTCTAATATAATTCCCTCCTCGCTGTTAGAAATGACTTTTTCTGTGATTCTGAAAGTACCCCATTAAAGTCCACTTATTCCAGGAACAATGTGTTTGTTTGCTCTACGTTGGTAACAAATATTCACGTTGAAATTAAAAGCTCCCTCACATTTTTGAACCATCGAGTACATGAATGAACACAATGAAAAGCAAGTTATTTTGAGAGCAGGAGAATTATTAATGCTTCATTGCCTGCAGATTTTAATGTTGTCCCCTAACTCTTCTGAGAAAAGTAAGCCCAAGTTTTCCATAAACTCGTGACATCCACCAGAAGTACGCAGGCATGGTTGTGGGGACATTTAGCTGATTCCAAACACAGTGAAGGAACTCTGAATTTTTGTTTCCCTTCACATCACAGATGCATATTTGGGTCTCCTCCTTCCAGTTGCCAATTTTCATGAAGCTTGTAGTAACCTAACCATTGCAGAAACTGAAATCACTGCCTTCTCTCTTGTAAAAAGGGGCCAACAGCTTTAGGTGTTGGTAGAGAAGTTGAGATGGGCAGATAAAGAAACAAAGCCTTAATTTGTTTTGTAGAAGAAACCTTAATTTCCTTTCAAAAGTTGAGGAGAAAAGAAAGCACAATCAATTACCAGATAGATTTTGTTTATTCATTAATTATTTATTAATTTTGGCAGGGTTTAAGTTTAATCAATCTGTGATGGTACTTCTTAAGCATTGTAAACATATCTAAATGTTTCTCAGCAGTGGGGAGAGACTACCAGATTTGGATTATAAAGTGGGAATAGCATTAAGAGCCTATTGCTGTGTGAAATTGGCTTTACTGGAGGGTGACTCAATGTTTCACAAAGTTCTCCACCCCAATGAACCTTTACCTGGTACCTTTTATGGGTGTAGCATTACACTTCTCATACTCTATTAGCTGTTTTCCTGAAGACCCCCTGATTTTAATTGCTGCCATGTACGAGGCACCAGACCAATAAATTTGGAAGAGTTATGTCAGAGAAAAACAGTTCCTACATGAGCAAAATGCTCTTTATTGCCTTCTAATGGCTCATTACTACTGAGTACTCCATGTCAAAGTAGTACTGAGATAATTATTCTTTTAATTGTTTTAAATCCTTAATCAGAATATCAATGTTTAGCTTGTGCCCAAACTACAAATAGAGATTTTTAAAATTTTTGTTGTTGTTGCATTTTGGGGAATTTCTTTATTAAATTTTGTGTGTGTGTGTGTATAAAGTTCTCTTTCAGTACAATGTAAAAAATACCCATTCTGGAGTCTTGCAGGATGAAGAACCCTTCCAGTGAAGAAATTTTTTGTGATGTCCAATCTAAATCTTCCCTGGTGCAACTTGAGGGCATTTCCCCTTGTCCCATCACATGTTCCTTGGGAAAAGAGACCACCTCCCACAGCTACACCCTCCTTTCAGGGAGTTGTAGAGAGTGAGGTGGTCTCCCATCAGCCTTCTCAAACATCCCCAGTTCCCTCACCTGCTTCTCCAAGATTGTGCTCCAGACCCCTCACCAGCTCTGAACATCCTCCAGCACCTCAATGTCTTTCCTGTTGTGAGAGGCCCCAAACTGGACACCATGTGTCATCCATCCCAAGTTAAGCTTTCTGCAGTAAAAAGTGTAGGAGATATTCGTTGAAACTTGCAGGTTTTATAAAGCACAGCCAAATGCATAAATCAAAGGAAGAATAAACAGGAAGGCCAAGAGAAAACTGTTTAGTAGATATATTACAAAGTAATGTCACTTAAGTGGTGGTTACGTCAGTGCTGCTTGACGTGTGGGCCTACAAATTAAACTTCAGTGCCCTGCCAGTTCCAGTGAGAAGTTTCCGTGTGACAGAGGTATTGGTGGTCACTGTGAGGTAGTCACTGGACAGACACCATCTCCCAGGTGGCCACATACAATGTCAGCTGTTGGTGGTGTGAATCCAGATTGATTTATATTGATTTATAGTGATTTATAATACCTATATAAAATACATTTGAGGGATAACAGATGACATTTAGCCATCTAAACCATCCTATGGCTCACATGATTATTAACAGTTAGTATGAATGCTGTCATTGTTTTTTAATACACAGATGATGGGTAGGCTGGTGTTTTTCGGTCTTCTGGAAGAAGTAAGTCCACGTATGGTGGCAGGGAAAGTGTTTCAAAGACGTAGAGAAACATGGGGCAGCTGTGAGACAACTTAGGAAGTATAGAAGCACTGAAGGCAAGGGAATTTTGTATGAAATGAAAGCAAAGATGAAAATAAGAATGCAAATTTTTCACAAAAATTGTCATGGATCTTGTAAGTGTTAATTAGTGTGAGCAGGTGTATGAATAGTTTCCCTTATTCTGAGTTCTTCTTCGTGTGGTGTTAAACATTTGGGCTTTAGTGGGAAATTATGGCTGGAATCATAATCATCAAAAATAACTCTGGCAGGGGCAAACTTTGGGACTGCATCCAGCCAGTTTGCAATATCAAATGAACAAACACCTTCTATTCATTTTTATGGTCCTTTCACTAAATTTTCACGCCCAACCACTAGCCAGTGTCTTGACATGGCAGGCTAAGGACAATGTCTTTACGTTTTTTCAAAACCCACAAAGATCCTCCATGCTGACTCAAAAGAACCAATGGACTTAAGTCTTAAATATGCCACTGGATCAATGCTGAATGGCTGTAGCATAGTCAAAATTTTCTGTTTGTAGTGTATGCTTTTGTTCTTCAAGGTGATTATAGTAGGACAAATACTGTAAGCCATAAGGATATACAAGATAAGTTGTAAGTCATGCGGGCCAACAAAGGCAAAACTTGGCCTTGCCTTTGACAGAGGTTGTAAATTTGACAACGTTGACCTAGACACATGGGCACAGCTATTATTTAATTCAAGTACATCTCCTGAAAGCTCTACAGGGGACCCCTGGCTAAAGCTGTTCTTTTCTGGCAAAGCCTTTGAAAGAGAGCAGTGCTGCAATTACTCTTAAAGGCAATGCAAGGTGCAGCCAGAACTGAAATTCACACTGCAGCTTGCAGATGTGCAAAAGCAAATCCGGAAACTTCATTTTAACATTATGATTGAGTTTATTCTGCACCAGTGAATACCATTACTCTAAGTATGCCTCCAAAATCCTGTTTATAGGCAAAACCATGGGGTGTTTTCAACTGAGAACAGAGGAAAAGGAGCTGCAGCATTCAAATAATGAAAAAGCCAAATAGATATCTTGTTTATTCTTGTTATAATTGGTCCCCTGTAGTGGCGCTAATAAAATAAATGACAGCCAGAAAGCAAGTGAAAAAACAGAACATCTACTCTTTTCTTTGCAGCTGCTTTCAGGAGGCCCTAGGCTTGGATGATGAATTGCTGCTAAGTGAGAAAAGAGTTTTCCTTTAAAAGACCAAGCCTTCCTTTAAGTTTTTATCTGATGTTCAGGCAGAAACATTACGTGCAAGTTGTAAAGGAAAAAATTCATGTAAAGCACTAATATGTTTGTAGATCAGCGGAAAAATTGGACAAATATGTAAATACCCTACCACTTATAACATGGAACAATTTACTTCCCTGTCATATTTCAGGGCTGCTACTATGTGACTAGACTTATTAATTAATACAATGAATCAGACAGTGGGGATACCAGTAGAATTTCCTTCTACTTGAGAAATACAAAATTTGCTTTTATCAAGACTTCTTCTATGTATATCTATGTAAAGCTATTAAATGAAGGAATAGATGGAAATAAAACTGAAACAATAGATATAAATTTTTTACCTTGTAGTCCTGGAAGTAATGTGAGGACGGATGGCAGTCTTGGATTATGTCTGACGTCTTAGAAATCTCATGGTTACCTTGTTAGTTACNGGAAAAAAAAAAAAAGTGAAATAAAGCTCCATGCAAAGAAGGGTGTATTTTAGAAAACTTGCTAAGAGCGTAAAGAATTGTTTGGCAAAATGAAAAATGAGTTGCTCAGGTCATACATCCAGCAGACATTGGCAAGTCTAATCTTTCTGATTATCTCTTCAATAAATCTTAATTTTAGAACAAAACTGCCGTTTCGAAGTCTTCTTTTTAGCTAGCAGAACGATACAGAGGATGATGGAATTCCAATTTCATAAATCACATTGCAGAGCATACATCCAGCTCACAAGGAATGTCTTCAATAATATTTTTCCAATTCCATTTCAGATGAATGAATCCTTTAAAGACACATTTTTATGTTGCAATAATCTAATGGCTTGCCGTTCAGCAATTCTTATCAAGAATGATACCTCTCTGGCCAAGCCTTTTTCATTTGAGCCTTTATGAAATTTGGGTTTTACTATTCCTGAAAAGCTCCAGTGCTCTGGGCAGTCTGATACGTACTGTAAATCATGCCTGGAAACCTATAGGTGAGAATATTGCCATGCCTTAAATGCCTTTATTACTACTTTCCTGAAACTTTCAGCCTAAAATGCAAATGTGTAACCACTTCTGGAGTGATACCACCCTTATTTACCTCATTTTGAGGGCAGTTGCCAGTGTCGTTTCTCCAGCTTCTGACATACTACGCTAATGGTGCAACCTCTCATTTTCTTTCTACACTGAAAACCACTGAAAACAAACAAGCAACCAAAAACCCCATGAAAAATTCATGGAATGGTAGTTTACACAAAATTACAAGCCTTGCAGTAGCACAGTAGCAGGAATTTTTCAGTGTGGAGAGGTTCTTATTGTCTCTCCAGTCTTAGCCCTTATCTTAGTTGCATCACGTATTTGGGCAATAGCAGGTAGAAATGTATGACTTTAATATCTTCGGAGGAGCTGTATCTTGTGATTCTTCCTTTTTGTATTCTTCCTTCTTGTATTGTTCCTTTTTATTTTACTGTTAATATTCTGCTATACATTAAACTAGCGTACTGATAAATATTGGTTTCAAAATTACTTATATTCTTCCCTTGGTTTCCTAATATCTAACAGGCATTAACTTTAAAAAAAGAGTTTTTATGAATACTCTGAGGGAACTGACCCTTTGAAATGGGATTGATGATGTAAAAAGTACAGTTGTAGCCGAATGGTACTTTTTGATTATTCTTTTTGTCGTCTGAAACTGCTCTCTATGACCTACTCCATTATAAGATTTAAGACTAGAAAAGAACATTTCTTAGTCATTAGTAGAAATATGGAAATCAGCTTTGGCTTACGTCCAAGTTGACAGGTTAATAAATAGTAAAAGCTAAAGAGAAAAATAAGGATTCTTGACGCAGTTAATTCTAAATGATGTAGCACCTTTTACACCCTGGTTTTATGCTATGCCTTTGGAAATATTCATATGAAATATCATGTGGGGTTATTTTGTGTCGTCGTCTTTAAAATACACTGGTTTATGACATATTATGTCCACGGAAACTATAATAGCCATGAGTCAGAGAATTACAGTTCACTTCTGATGGCACACTTAATTTCAGTGTTACTATTTTGGATGTAGAATTGTTTTTTGATTTAAAATTAAGCAGATGCATTTTGTAACAACTAAATGCAAGAAGCATTTGCATTTAGGTTTAATTGTAAATGGAAAAGTCAAAGCTAATCCTTTTTCATAAGCCATAGAACACCGCATTAATCCCAGTAGCCAATGTATAATGTAAGAAACCCTTAATAATGGAAATTAAAATTAATAAACATTCATCTTGTACACTTAGGCAAGGAGGTTGGCAAATCCCAGTGCAAATGTATTGAACTTGGTACAGAAATATACCTTAGAGATCACACCACTGAAAAGGTATGTGAAACATTTCATACTGTTGGTTTTGCAGCTCTTCACGACTGCAAATCAGGAGGGAATTTTTAAGTCTTCTGATAGTTTGAAAGTTCTTCTTCAATTTCTTTTAAATGAGCTTACCTACATTTTCACATTAGGTTTCCTGGTTATTTTGTTCTCTGTAACTTTCGATTATATGTTTGTTTAATCTCTTTATTTGCTCTATAAACCGAATAAGAGAAAATATCCTTCTCGTTTCCTCTTTTTATCATCTCTAATACTCAATCCTCTCTCTATTTCTCTGCAGTATGGTACCTATGCGTACAATCTGTGACTGGCTTTTTGCTCTACAAACAACTCGTGATTAATATAAACAAGCTCAGATTGATTCAGATACAATAGGGGCTGAAGAGTGATGACTGATGCAAACGGGAAGGGTGATTAGTATTGTTTCTGCTGCATGATGAATTACACTACATCATGCATTAAAACAATGAATTGTCCTTCAGATACCAAAGACATTAGCCAACAGCATGATGGCGAATATATAGTCTTTTGTCTGATGGGGAGAGTATACCTTACAGAGGATGGGAAGGCTGGAGGAACATCAGAAGGAGTGTCAATGGTATTTTTGGAAGCTGGCTGTGTGGAGCTGCTTTGTTGATGAGACACACTGCCCAAGGTAAACCTTCTGCAACGAGCTCTCTTGCTGCCTCTTTCAGAAAAGTGCCACTTTAGTCATCATCATCATCACCACCACCTCCCTTAGATGAGTGAAGGCTAAATCAAATAAATTAATCAAGAGTGGAGGCTGGAAAAAGGGGGTGATTACCTGGTGTTCAGTCTCGCAGATGATGCAACAGAGATCTTCCAGAGTAGTCACCCACACCTCAAAGCCAGCCTCTAAAAAACCAGTATCTCCCCTCTTTGACAATCCTGATGGTCTCGTTCTCCATCCTGCAAACCCAATATACCTCAGTGGTAAATGTTTCTGAAGACACAGCATTCTCCCCTTCTCTCTTCTGGTAATGGAGGAGAATTTGCTTTGGAGGCCACTGTATCACCAACCATTGAATTTTTCAGTAACACCTTCATTGTAGACACAAACTATGCCTGTAAACAAAGCAGAGCATGAACACTCTCCAACTTCAGGCCAGCTCTCAGGTTACGGGTCACATCCTTACAGCTAAACTAATATTTCAGAATATGTTGGTGGCACCTACACTACCTGGTGGGACTGCTCCCTGTCCTGAGTTCCATCCAGTACCATGTCTAGACATGGCCAGGGACATGCCAGACCAAAACTCTACCTTGGACCTCACTGGCAACATGACAGAAGTGACACATTTGTCCATAAGGTCTGGTCTGTTTCTTTTGTAGATGTAGTTTTCTTCTCCTGTGTCTGTTGTCTTGTCTTAATGATTTCTTCATATGCATGATTGCTTCGTTTGTGTGTCAGTATTTAGCAAAATGTGCTATGCCACTGTTGCGGCTAAGAATTATTTTTATAATAGCCTGTAATGGAAATGTTTCTTTGGTAATAGTTTAGTAAATTTCCTTTATACAAATATATCACACTGCTCGAATATCGCAAATTACATTTCTACTTAGGAATAGTTTGTGGGCCAAGTTAATTGGCAAAAACCACCTCCAGCACAAATACAAGAAAAGAATAGAATAAACAAAGTCTTTCATGTTTAACTACTGTTTCCAGTGATTGGGTTGGCTGATGACAGGAAAAATATTTGTGTTGTTACCTCGCAGTCAATTAGACACCTCCTGAGTGTTAATCAGCAGTTCTAATTGTACCTTTCTTAGCTTTTAAAGAGTTCAAGCACCTTCAGTTTTTATTTACACACACTACCATGGATGTGTTCACTGGTAGGTGTTCAGAACTCTGCCAGAAATTTAATTTCATGTGCAAATGTAAGGAAACAAGATTTCAGATAATAGGAATATAAAACACTTACAAAGGCACAACTTTCACTTTGTGTGAAAACAATACCCAACACCCAACAACAATTTTAAATCTCTCTCTGTTATTCCATCTGAACAGATAATTTACTCTGGTGTTGAACTATGTTTTCCCCAATCAAAACTAATAATACCAATCAACTCTAATGACATAATGTTTGAAATAGGATTATTCTGCTTGATCTGCTGTAGGGCATTAAAAATTATATTTCCTTCCAGGCTAGACTGCATTAGTTCTTGTTCACTTGCTTAATTTCGAGGGAAAGTTTGAGGAAAATAACAAGGCACTAATTCTCAGTTAATGGCAATGCCAATGCTTTCATTTTTGAAGTACCTCAAAATTTCAGCATTCAGCGATAATTTTCATCTTTTCATAATGACTTTTTGTGTTTAAGACAGAGTGATTTTTTTTTCCTTCCATTGTTGTGTCTTTAACAAAGGGATATATGTAGAAAAATACACTTTCAGAAATTTTTGAAATGTCATTGAATGATTTCAAAATTTCGAAATTGTCTCTAAACGGTCTGATTTTTCACATGCATACCGAAAGCACAAAGAATGACAAAAATTACCGTCCTGAATCCCAGCAACATACTATCCCCTCCAATACTTGTCCAGCAGACGCCAGAGGAGGAGTAGTTTTTAAAATCTGACATTTAGTACTCGAGCCTCTTTCTTCATTATGGACATCCCTTGAGATGGAGGAACACAGGGTCAGTCCCGACTTTCCTCCTCTGCTTTGAAGTCATTTACTTTTTATCTGTCTTGCCTGAGACAGCGGTTTCATTTCACTGATAGATGTTATGTCACCTTACAGCTATCTGGGGCTTCTTTCACTTTATGAGGACTGTTTTCCTCCATGCATTTTCATTTCAACTCTTGTCTTCTTATATAAATGATGAGCTCTTTAAAAACATACTACTGTAATCTATTGGCACAGATCAAGGAGTGTCTGCAGCCCGCAAATGAAACTGATGTGTGGGTTGTGGTTATCTCAACTCTATTCTCTTCGAGACACCAGAATCATAAACTTTGACATTTCACAGAGGAAATGAAACACTCTTATATTTTATCTGGCATAACTATACCCTCATTTGTTTCAATTGCCTCAAATTACACTGGCAATATATACTGTTAATAACAAGACCAGCTATATCAAAGATGATAATAGTAAAAATATGTTTGTTTCAGACTGAACTGAATTTTCAATTTGGTTGCTTTCCAAAACAGAGCAGTAGTGGAAGCAGTATATTAATCTGCACAATTTAAGCTTTAATGGGCTAGGAAACGTGCTTTTACATTAATATGATTTAAACCTAAAGTGCTGCAGTTCTATTAAAAATAAATCAGCTTCTGGGTGCACGTCTGAATAACCAGGGTTTTTACAACTTATACTGCTTTTTTCTTTTCTCTAAAAGGAGGAGACAATCCTGAAGGGATTGACATGGGATCTGCAAGCCACAGTAAATAACGACAAACATACCCAGCAGCTGAAGTGTATTGGGATGAAATTCTTTGCTGTGAGGGTGGTGAGACACTGGAACAGGTTGCTCAGAGAAGCTGTGGCTGCCCCATCCCTGGAGGGGTTCAAGGCCAGGCTGGATGGGACTTGGAGCAACCTGGTGTGGTGGGAGGTGTCCCTGCCCAGGGCAGGAGGGTTGGAACTGGATGATCTTTTAAGGTCCCTTCCAACTCTAACCATTTTAGGATTCTATGAAGTGTAAAGCAAGTCTGCTCTCAAAAAAATATACAGGCAAACTATAGTAATTTGTGGGACTTGGAGTTTTTTCCCACCCATTGTGTTACTGTTTAATGCCTGAGTCAAGCCCAGCAGCCAGGGTCGGTGCAGGGGTCAGGACACATTGGCCACACTCAGTGGCTGCATGTCTTTCAGTATGAAATAATTTCATGATATAATTTATTAATCTAAATAATAATTACTATGAAATGACATTAACAATAAGTATATATAATCCTATGTAAATATATACAAGTATAATAAATATATAAATATTTTATATAAAATAACATGTACTGACATCAATATAAATATATTACATACAAATAAGTAAATAAGTATAATATAAAATAAGTACACAGACTCTTATCTCTACTCATAAGTATAGAGAGATGTTTTCTTGAATCAGCTTTTAATAACTTGTAAATTGTATTTATTTTTTTAAATTTCATATGGACTTCATCAAATTTGCCTGTTTAAAATTTACCTTTACTGAATCTTTAGTTCTTGTCTTCCAGTTTCAGAGTGTGATGAATACAGCTTTGCTGTGGCCTGAGGTACACTCTGAGTGGACATGACAAGCTCTAAATATTGAGTAAGTATCATCTTCATTATAAAACTCAACAGAAAAAAAAAAAAAAAGAAGAACTTTTTAAGACAACAAAACTAAGGTTATAAAGCCAAGTGTTTGAAATTTATCACCCTTTCTGCTGCTAGTCATTTATTAAGCACTTGAGTAGTCCCCTTTTCTAACAAAATTTGAGCTTCTGTGAGCTGTGATGTTGTGACCTATTGTTTAAGCAATCTCTGGAAATAAAATTAATTAGTAATAAACTGACCACAACTCAGTTATGTCTACTGTTAATATTCATTCTGGAAGTTTAGCTGATCCTTCAGCTAATGTGATAGTGTTTTGGCACCCCAATTAGGTACTGTTTTAAACAGGAGAAGAGAGAAAACGGGTTCAGGTAATGAGCATTTAGTAATTAGTTCATGAATGACATTTAAATGTAACTCTGAGACTCCGTACCAAGAACAGACCAGCACTCTGGGATAAGAAATTGTTCACAAAGTGTTCACTTCTAGTGACTAATCAAAGATAAATGTTACGTTCAGGACATTTAAAATCGTCAAAAATTCTTACGGATGTTGTTTTTGTAATATTTAATCTCTAAGTCTAACTGTTAGATAACCTTTTCATCTCCTGAAGCTCTAAATCAGTAGGGCTCCCTTGAGGACCTGGCACTAAAATTGTTCAGAATCAGTAAATAATGCTGTAATTGTAGCTGTAACTACATGAACAAAGGACCTTTGGTGCATGAGAAGATAAGATTTCAGAGTGACCTTCTGGCCACTTGACTACTCTGACCATCCTGAGGAGGTGAGAACCCACATTAACCCAGTTGTTTGGTCTTCACCAGAGTTGGGCTGAGCACTGGGGAAGGAATCTGACTGGGGCATATTTCTGAGCTGGTCATTGAAAAGGAAATGCTAGAGGTGGCCTGAAAGGCTTCTTCAGAAAACCAAACCAACCTTTATTTTATTTTGTAATAAAGGTGAAATCAGCAATTATGTAGACCGGGAAGGTACCTTCTAATGAAGCCTGACTAGCAGTGACCACACTGAAGATCCAGTCCTACCAGAGACTGAGAAGTTTGGCAGCAATAATTATTCTGCATTTCCTCTTGCTCGGGCCAATTGGTTTCTTAGACAGCAATTAATGGAAGGTTTATTTAGGGTTTATGAGCTTGTAATATGACAACCAGTAGGTATTCCACCTTAGAATATATCACAGAGGCCTCAAGGCAGTTTGCTTGAAGAGACAGCATCTAGTCTCCGTTTCAGAGTTGTGTTCTTCTCTACACTTCTGGAGCTCTAGTCACAGTTTAACAGACTGTCAAACAAGTACAACGTCCCCTACTGACATCAACCGGTTTTGGATTCGCGTTATTTGATTAGCAGCTATTCACTTCATCTGAGTTTGGAGCATGAAATGATGGTTCAGTGCAACACAGCGATTTAATTTCTTAAAAAACCTCGGTGCACGCTTAGCATTAGTCATGTAAAATATACAAGGAAAGATTTTTGTTTTGTGTTTGTTTGTGGCAGGATAATTTCCTGCAGCCTAGATGTCTTTGTCTCTTGGAATATACTAATGCTATTCAGTTAATTTTTGTCATTAAATCCTGAAGAAAAAAAAATTTATAATTCTAACCCTTACACAGAATTGAAAATTTGCTAAACTAAGATTAGGTAGAACACATTAGCATGTGCACAAGTACTTAATTGCATTAGTGATGCAAATGTTTTGCAAGATTGTGGCTTTGTAAATAAAATGATCTTGTTATTATAGAGAATTTTTAATAGCTGCAGTGTGAAGGAAGCTCAGAGGAAGTGAGAAATGAGGCACACTACCATGCCTAGTGCCTAAGCTAAGGGTTTCTGCAAAATCCAATGAATCCCAAAAGCAGTATTAAAAAATCACTATTGAATTTAACACGGTAGATTCTGTAAAAGATCTATTCTGATTTTACTCTTGTTCTGTATGGATTATTCTAACTTTAGTATAATATAACCGGAGCATTTTTTACCTAGCTAAGCTTCTGGGTGGTCTAAATCCCCAACAATCGAGCACACGTGTTGAGTACAGAACTAATTTCACACCTCCAACACTAAAACTTGGATTTCCTATTCATACATTTAATTTACAAAATAATAGAAAACATATTAGGTGGCACAAAATACGCTGCAATGAATAGCTGGGACTCTTCGGAAATGGGATCATTTCACGTTTACACCTGGAAGATGATAGTCAGCATCTTGAAAATTGGTGCTTATGTGTCTAAAATATTAATATTACTTTATTTTACTCCATCTGAAGCTGTTTACTAAGTTTCTCACATTTGTATTTTACCATTAAAGTGTTGATTATCATTTGCTATTAATAACAACTCTTTTTGCTTGCTTGCTTTTTTTTTGGAGGGGGCATATTTCTTGAAGATCTCCATGTTTTTCCTGAATTCTGTGGGAATCTTGGGTGAAGAAAGATAAGAGATTTGACTATAAAATATTTTTAGTACTTAAATACAAAGTATTCTTGCTTGATTAGCAAATAAGAGAGTCTGAACATAACTCTTCTTTGATGACCTTCATAACTCAGCGTGGTTTTTGCTGGGGGCAGCAATCCCAGACTTATAATTATCAATATCCTTCTGTCAGGGCACAGCAAGGGCTGGCTGCTCCCTAAGGGACAGGGAGCCGGGAGCAAGTCATGGTACAAGGGGCATTTATGTTGTGGAACGTGTAAGAGTAGGGGAAAAAAAAAAAAAGAAAAAAAAGAAAAAAATGTTATTTAGGTTGCAAAATTATGTTCACAGAAATTAGGGTGCGCTAAGATGTGTGTAAGGTTTATTCCCCTTCTCTGTGTGAGCAGGTTGTGTGCTGAGATAAAACAAAGTATTCTATAAAAATAGTGTATAATTGGTTAAGCCGTTGTAAGGTTTTTCCATAAAGAAGCAGAAAGAGTGCATTAAGTGCTTTTTAAATGTGAAACTGTGGTTTTGAAGACTAAACCCTCACTGCTTATAGCACAACTTACTTTTCTTTAAAAGAAAGACTTCGTAGAACTCCACAATGCTACTTACCCTCATTTGTCTTTCAGCTTTAAACTTGTGACCCATTTGGCATTTTAACCAAGAGCCAAGGAAATGCTGGCATTTCACTGTGTTTTCTAAGGAATATGTTAGCCAGCATACAGAAAGCAGAACCTGAATAGCTGCCTTTTATCATTTTAAACCCAAATAAAATTAAATTTTTCCAAAAGGATAACAAGCCTGGGTTTGTGTCCAGAAAAGCTGTCCAACCTCCAGCAGTTTATGGCATCTCTGGTAGAACACATCACGAGGGGATTGATTCTGGAACACTTCTTGGGAAGACTGCCAAAAATTTTCTAAGGAATCCAGCCCCTGCAGGACAAAACATGATTTTAACCATGTTTAATAAATGAATAAGTAAAATCCCAGCTAAACATGAATATAATTTCAAAGCCATCTCTTTTTTTTTTCCCCATGGATTTTCTCCCTGCCTTCTTGATTTTTGCCTGTTACGTCAAAGATGGTAGAAGACATAAAAAGGACATAGAATATTTTATAATAAGATTCCCCCACACACCCATTAAACTGTTCTCACTCCAGGTTTCCTTATGATATACGTCAGTACATGTAGATATAGATGCATATAGCTATATACATACATACACACACGCACGCAGTGCCAGATCTTTGGCTGATGGAAAAAACAGTTATAATTTATAATAAACTGTTTTGTCATGGGATGGAAATGTGTCTGGTAAGGACGTATACAATATCACAAGTATAAATAATACAAGTTAAACAAGTCCACCCTATTTATGTATTAAAATATAAATCTAAATATGTATAAATATGTATAGATGCAGATGTATGCAAATGTATATGCACACAAATATGCAAGAGACTGGTTTGAAATGATCTGTCTGTATATCTGTCCATTTATCTATGCAATTCCAAATTCTTTCTGTAAGACCATGATGCTTTACTGCCACGAAACTAATTTCATATTCCATCAGTCCCTTTGAAAATGATGAAGTGAGATCATTTACCCTGTTCTTGTTAATGGGCTGGGCTTTTTATTCTTACTACAACAAAATGAGAGAATAGCTTGGCAAATTCATATCCATTACTACAACAGATGTACTGCAGTGATACCAGTCAGATCATGTTTAATATTTGTGCTAATAAAGAAAAATATTCTGTCACTTGACAAAGTCTGAAATGAGAAAAGTTGGTGGGTTTTCTTTCTGGCTGAGAGTATGCCTGACCTCCAAATTTCACATCTTTTTTTTTTTTTTTTTGTGAAAACTCCTGCAGAGTTCAAGAAAGCTTCGGTACATATGACTTTGTTTGGGACTAGTCTAAGTCTGGAGATATCTACTTTTAGCATAAGGCGGTAATTAATAATACTTTGCAGGCATCCAAATGTCTCTAAGCCTTCTGCAAAATTTAATTAATACTTGTAACAACCTGGAGAGGTAGTCACGGGAGATAAAGAAATCCTTTCACATGAATTGAAATGCAGCTGTCCTCAGACTGGCGCGGAGCAGCTGTTTAACAGGAGGGGGAAGCACAGTTTAAGGCTGGAGATGAGCTAAGAGAAAATTTTAGCAGCAAAAGTAGAACGTCCAAGGTTGGTTGAAGGGTGGACGTTATGGCAAACTCTTTGTTGGCTGTATCAAGACTTCAAATGCCTGGCTTAAGATGACTGGTTTGTTGTAGACTGATTAGAGGAACAGACACTTTGCTAATGGATGCCTTCTTTGTACTTAGATGGGCAGATAATTAATTAAACGAGTCAGATGCAAACAAAATTATACTTTGATAAAAATGATGGCACTTTGGATTTCCCCAGTGTGATCATAGCATCCCAGCTCAGAGGAAATCTATTCGGCTAGTTTTGAAACAGTCACTTGAGGATGTGTGGAGGGGCAGAAGCAATATTTATTTAAAATAAACCTGTCATTTTTGGTTCACAAATAATAACATCTCAGTATAAAATCAAAATAATGTAACTTCATATAATAAGTTCACTGTTGGCAGAGGTATCTAAGTATTTTGGAGGCCTTATTTGCAGTTGTGACTGGAGGTCTTTGGGCAGGTAAATGTCTTCACACAGCAATTCTCCATTATATGCCCTTCAGAAGTGGTGACCATTTATATTGGAGTTATCAGAGTAATTTCTGTATGTAGAAATTCTATATATAGAAAACCTTTCCCAGGGATTTTTGGCAGTGAAAATTGTCTTGGCGTTATGGAAAGACAGTCAACAGCCACTCAGGTTTATTGGGATGAGAGAACGTGCCTGCAGAGTGTGGGGGACTCTCCTCCCCTATTGCTTGCTGGGGAACCTTCAGAGATTTACAACACGTTTGGATGACTCTGGCTGTTGATGTGGTATTATTAAAGTATCCATTGTAGTTCGCTTTCATTAGTGCCATATTAAGGGCTTAGAATCTAATACAACTCTCCATTTTCTGCTGTTGTAGTTCAGATAATATTAATATATTAAATATCATTACTTTCAAATGACTTGTGATAAAAGGAGTCAGCAATATTCCCCTGGGTTATTTCCTTCATTTAAAGAGATATGCTTCTCCTGCCAGAGCAGCAGTGGCAATAGTATTTTGACAAACAGCTATAAAACAAGAAAAAGTCCTACTTTCCAGTATTAATCCATCAGGAAGCTTTTAGGGATTCATCTTGTCTGCAATATTCATAGGCAGCAAAATGTCCTGAATGCCCTACAGAATTTGTGCAGAGTCAGGCGGGTGATTGATAGTGAAGTTCTGTTTTGAGTCACTCACAGTGTGTAATTCTATTTGTCTTGCCAAACACTAAAGAGCAAGCAACTCATAAAACGTAAAGGTAACAGGGCTCGTATTTCCCCCATTTGAGAAAGAACCTGGTGTCTCCACTTCACTGTACTTCACTGAATGCAACAAATTTCCATTAAATCAAAGGAGAAAGGCGCAGTGTTCCTAGTGGAGCACTTAGAAACCGTATTAGGCCGTGTCATTTATCGTATCATATATATTTGTGTATATGATTTCAAAAAACTTCTCCCCATTTTTACATCGTAAATGTCTGGGATAAATCAATAGACAGATGTCTCACTTCATTTATGATGGCATTGAAAATACAGTGAAGATCTTACCATTCAGTTCTTAAGTTAAAAAAAAATAATCCAGCAATTCCCAATACTTCACTGAAATACCTTCTAGTCAGTAAATACTGTCTTAATTTACCTGGTTATACTATGACAAAGGAGATAATGAAATACACACGTTAGGTTTGGTTGCCTACTCCAAGCCTCATTGAGATCAGGAACGCAAGCATCCTCTTTCAATCAGCAGCAAAGACAATTGAAAAAACTGCAAAAAACCAATTAAGCTGGAAATGTAGGATTAGTGCCTTCTGGAAAGATTTTAACGGTACTGATTATATATGTCCTGATAAAGAATCAATGGGTCAGATCCTCAGCTGATATAAAGTGATGTCAGCAGAGCTTTGCTGCTTTAATACCTCAGGTGAAGGTCCCTTTCTATTTAGGGAAAGCCATGGTGCATCCTTGGTTCCAGAATCTAATTACCTGAAAATGCTGGGGAAGAACAGAAAAACCTGTTACTTAATAGGTCTATATCTGAGCAGATGAAAGGCTTATTGCCTGCCATTGGTGCTCTAGGATGTCCTGTAGTTAAACAGAAGGATATCTGCGAAAGGTGCAGTTGGCCAAAGACAAGTCACCTCTTTCTCTGCTTAAAACATGAGTGTAGAAAGTGGGATAAAGCTCACACTCAGTATTCCCTGGATTCTGGGTCCCATCATGAAGCCCACGTAACTTCTACTCTGTGACCAGGCTGATGGTTGAAGCTCTAGGACTGGTACTACCATGCAATAAGGTCAACAGACAGACTTAGGCGGTGATTTCTGTGCTCTGGGCAAGTGTAAAGGAAGGAAGAGTAAATGCCTTTCACAGCCGTTTTTGTGGGCAAAGCTGAGTGGTGGAAAGGTTAATTATTTACACTGTCTGCCAGCAGGGTAAGAACAGCGTGTGTTCAGAACGGGAGTCAGGCTCCTGCTGAGGAATATGATCAAGATACAACAAACGCCAAGAGACTGATAAAACAATGCAAATGACAATACTCGCCTGGCTCGGGAGAGCAGATGGAACAGGACAGCAATACTAATAAGGTGAGGTCATTCTGTGAGGATGTCACTGTACGGAGGTAAGAATATTAACAACAACAAAGCCCGATAAAGGACAAAAATGGAATTATCACATGAATAGAATACACATTTACATAGAATGGAGTTATAGATAGACAGTAAAGATATTTTGATGAGTGCTTTAATGAAGAGCTTAGTGAAGGTGGACAACCAATGGTTGAGGTCACTGTTGAGGAACTGAGTTTTGACAAGTTCCAAGAGGCATCAGGAATTTTTAAACGACAAAGCTTCTGGTGACAAGTCACCGAATTCCACTGAAGTGTTAAATACACAAAGGGAGAAGTCAGAGAAACTCTACACATTCACTTTGTCTTTTTGGAGGTTTGAAAAGAAGCCAGGGGGCTGTTCAAAAGATGTGGTTATATGCCCAGTTTTGAAAAACGAAGATAAAATGGAATAAGTATGAAAATATTCTGGTCCTGTTTATGCCTGATAACTCTCTCTCTCTCTGAGGTCCTTCTCCACTGACTGATTCATCCTAGAAAGAAAATACAAGTCAGATCATTCTAGAATCAGTATGAATTCCAATAGAAGGTGTTCATATTTAGCTACTACTTGAGGAAACTAAGAAATATAACCAGAAGATACACATAGATAGGGCAGGACTAAAAGCAGCAAATACGAATGATCAACCTGGTCTAGTGGGAGGTGTCTCTGCCCATGGCAGGGGGATTGGAAATCATTGATCTTTAAGTTCCCTTCCAACTCTAACCATTCTATGATTCTATGAATAAGCAAAATATCATAATATCCTCCTAATATCAGGGTCAGTCTGTGAGAGAAGCCTTGTAAGGCCTCCAGAGCCAGGTCCCTAGTGAAAAGTGAATTTCAGCAGGCCTCAGGATGGTTAATGGTAAAAAAATTTTCTCCACGTGTTCCCCGAACACTAGGAACTAAAGGTCAGGCTGATGAGAGGGCTGCAACAAATGTCCTGCCTGGTGCGGGGAATCTTCTCTGGTATGGGAGCTTTCTTGAGACAGTAAATAAAGGTGAATATAGTGTCTAAACACAGAAGAGCTGATCTAAGTAAAAATCTAGGCATTGAATTGAATTTTGCTAACTTCTTAATGAAATATCCATGTTTTTTTGTCCTGATGTGTTGTTTAGAAGTTTTTTTTGGTACTGCCCAATCAACTGACACTCGTACGCGCATCCTTGTACAATATTCCTGCCTTTCTTCTATTACCATAGCCATCATAACCCCTATCACCTACCGCTGCTACAATATATTTTCAGTGGAGATCCACACGTCACACATACACTTCTATAGAACTTATTATCCCTTATATTTAAAAAGAAAATGTAGTTTCTCATTTCTCTCTTTGAACAGCCACTTTTCTCTTCTGACAATGGCTGATACAGAACAAAGATTCCCTTCTCACTGAGCTTTTTTGCTTACCACATTATCCACAGCTTCCCTGTTTTTTGCCTTCAGTATTTGAAAAGGCAGAAATTGAACTGAGTTTGATACATTTCATTTCATCTGAGAAATAAAGGGTTGAAAAGTTGAGAGATGTACAAGGGGTTATTGGAATCTATGACTCCTCTTGCAGCTTTGTCTTCTGTATGGCTTTCCTCTTAATATTAAAAGCTGATCACTCAGTAAAAAGTACAGCAGAGAAAAAATACTCAAAATTCACTCTTTGCTATATTCAATAAATATAATAACTCTAAGATGTACTATCATTTTATAAACTGATGTGGAAGGCTATTTCGACTGCTTTGATATATACAGTTTGACAAATAGATATGTTTATGTCTCTGTGTATACAAATGGATTACAGAGTATAATTTGTCAAAAAGAAATACACTCACTTGCCAGATAGAGGGGCTTCTTCTCCCACTTAAAAGTTACTGCCTTTTTCTTTTTTAACCCTGTGAAGCTATTTACTTTGAAATTGTAACAAATAGAAATAAAACTTTTTCTGATCCTGATAAGGCGTACTATGTGTTTGGTATCTGACAAGTCCCTTTCCAGTAGTTTTTCTTTATGTTATTCTGCCTCTACACACAGAGAATGTTACAATTTTGGTCTGACTTACAAGAGTTTAGGAATGCATTTTCACCTCCTTCCCAGGGGGCATTGTTATCCTTTGGCAACTCTATTGTCTGGTGCAGCAGAAGGAGGCTTTCCTCTTTGATGTGGATTCCTTTTAAAGCAGTGCAGTGATTTAAACTAGTGTTCCAGAGTTGCAGTGAGTCAAAAACAAACAGGGTCATTTCAGAGAGCATTCATGAATTCAGCTTCAGGAGCAAAAAAAACCCCCGAATACTCACGGCCAAAGGATATAATAGCAATGTTAAATTTTGTCTTTTGATGGATCACTTAAAAATTAGTGATATGAATGGCAGCATAACTAAGAGTACATTATCTTCATAATTAAACCACGATTCACCTGGTAAAAAAATATTATTTTCTTAAAATTCACGAAAATTATCTACTTTGGTTTAAATTTGAAAGAGAGAGATGACAAGTTAATGGGATCTGCAGTAACACTTTGGTTGAGACTTAATTAGTGGGAGCCATCAGACCTTTCATTTTGCATGTTATTAATCTTTTTCTACTGAAATTGTTTTAGCAAATCACATTTCACAATTTTCCGCTTGTATTTGGCAGCTGAATCCAAATTCTCCGGGATGAAATTGGTTGCTCTGGTTTACTCTCACGTGTGGTTGGGATGTTAAATCACACCCAGTTACCACCTACTTTGGCACAGCTGGGTATGAACAGAAAGGCCAGAATTAGCATAACTACCAACTAAGAATGAGAAGAATTATTTCTAGAAGGGTACATCTTTGCACTATCATGTTGTTCTGCATTGCTTGGACTCAGGAGTAAAGCTTAACTTCTGGGGATCCATACACTGCAGCCAGAAAAAAAAAGAGAACTATGTAATTTTCTATGCGTAAACCTGTGGAAACCTGCCTCTGAAAAACTTCACTGAAATAATCAAGTATTAGACTTGAAACTCATGGCAAAGAATGCCACCAGCATCCTGGGCTGCATTAGCAGGAGTGTTGCCAGCAGGTCGAGGGAGCTGATCCTTCCCCTCTGCTCAGCACTGGCAAGGACACACCTGGAGCATTGGTTCCTGTTCTGGGCTCCCCAGTACAAGAGAGACATGGACATACTGTTGTGAATCCATGACAATGACAATGATGAAAGGACTGGAGCATCTTTTCTGTGAGAGAAGGCTGAGAGAGCTGTGATTGTTTAGCCTAGAGGCTTCAAGGGGGATCTTATCAATGTGCAAAATAACTGATGTGAGACAATGGAGAGGAGAGAACCAGACTCTCCTGTGCTGAGTGACAGGACAAGGAGCAACGAACACAAGTTAAGAAGCATGAAATTCCACCTAAACACAAGAAAAGCTTTTTACCGTGTGTGTGGTCAAACACTGGAACATTTTGCCCAGACAGGCTGTGAGGAATGCATTTGTGGAGATATTCAGAAGCTGTTTGGACACGGTCCTGGGCTACCTTCTCTAGCTGACTCTGCTGAAGCAGGTTGAAGTAGATGATCGCAAGAGGTCCCTTCCAACCTAAATGGTTCTGCGTGATTATCTGCAATTTGAGTGAGGATTTTGCATTGTGTCATTGGTTCAGTCCTAGGTATCAGTAATAACAGTTGCTTCAAAACTTACTTTCATCTTGTTAATTCTTCTGGACACCTCCCTGACCCTCTCAGTTGGCATACTGTGGGTTTTATCAGCCAATTAGATGGAAGCCATTGGTAGAGAATCAAAGGGACTCATCTGCAGACAGCTAATCCTAAATTTCTGAAACTACGTCTCATGCCAGGGAAAACAGACAGCGGTTTTCTAAATTAATATACCTCAAAACCGAACTGCTGATGGTGTATCCCCTTAGCCCTAGGCGTAAGCACTGGGAACAAGGTGCAGATGTGACACTCCTGGCTGGGAAAGCAGCAATTGAAGTGCACATTAGACATCATATTCCATCTCTTGGCTGCTTAAACTTGTGCCCATCTGTCAGCGTGGCAGTATGCCGGTTAACAGCGCTTTATGCCAGTTTTTCATGTCTTGGGATAAACTGGAGATAGACTTAGGTGGGCAGCTTGAGCATGACACTAAATATAATCTCTTCTGCGAGAGCCACTGCGTGGGTGATGGTATGAAGATGTCAATGACTGCCACCTCTTGTGATTTTTACTCACTGACATAGATGTCAAAGATGTGACAGACAAGGAGAGAAAAATAAGAAGGTCTTTGAGAGGAGCAGCTGCCAAAAAGACAGTTTGCATTTTGTGGACATTGTGAAAGATTCTTTAAGACTGCCAGCAATGTAAAACACGAGATCAGAGGTCCAGGAGTATACAAAATATTTTCTTCAGAAGCTGAATGCAGAAAATATACTTTTATGAAAGGAATTAAGGACGTGATCTCAGCTACAAATATTCCGGACTCGCTCTCAATGCCATTTTGTGCAGCTGAGAACTTAAGCTGCAGTGCAACGGCTAGTATCAAGCTGTGATTGTGAAGAAAAAATATTTTGCTAGCCAGCTTTTTTATTATCTCTTTATACAGATAAATTTCAACCTGCTCATGAACTGTTTGCTTGCTAGTGATAGCATTTCAGGAGTGTGAAGTGTCCTTTAATGGACAGTTTTGCCTTTCCTTCTCGCTATCAACTCTGCTACAGTAAAATTATGTTCTTAAGATGTTTTACTAGTGATGAATTTAAAGTTTGGCATGAGCTAAAGTGCTTTGTTGAACTGAACACTGAGAGTATAATCTTCATAAATTGCTTGCATTAATCAAAAAGTGCTAATTAGTAAATAAGCTTAATTTTGGAAAAGGCTGCATTTATTCATTACATTTAAATAAAAAACCTCTTCCCTCTGAGTGGCCTGTGTAAAGAAAATAACAGATCACAACCCAAATATTGAAAGGAGCTAAGAGCTCCCCGTTAAATGTTTCCAACAGGCAGATCTCACTGGGAGGAGGTGGAGGTGCCTAATGTTCCATTAGGTGTTGGGTGTTGGAGATCTGTGGGGAAGGAGAGCAAGACAAGCTTTCAGCCAGCAATGTAACTGTTGAACTTGATGGAACATCGGTTCTTCTGCAGTTTTTAGGAGACTGTTGCTGAGAGCCTCAGACCTTGTCCATCATGATGAAATGGCTCATGTCCATTTGAGCCTGTGCTCAAAACCTGTTGTCTGGGTTTTGAGAAGAATAGACTTGAGTCTGCTGGCATGTGATCTCTGGGGAAGCAGCTAATGTTGTGTTCTGCAAGGCTGAGACACAACTCTATGTGCCCACTGCTCTTCCAGATATGAAACAGCCCCCCTTACACGGGGATGGAGCAAAAATAAGAAGAAAGCATCAGAGATATTTCTGATGGTTGAACAGTTTGACAGATGGGCTCTGGGAACTGGAGAGGAGCTGCAGCACCATAGTGAGGATCTAGGTATGGTCAAAGATGAAGCAGGAGGAACAGATGGGAGTCAACGAGCAGGACAGACACCTTCAGCTCACCTCAGGAAGACTGCCTGAAGAAGAATGAAATATTATGTGCCTTTGTGACTGAGAAGGCCAATGGGATCCTGGGGTGCATCAAGAAGAGTGTGACCAGCAGGTCAATGGAGGTCATCCTCACCCTCCACTCTGCCCTGGTAAGGTCCTATCTGGAGTACTGGGTCCAGTTCTGGGCTCCCCAGTTCAAGAAGGACAGGGAACTGCTGGAGAGGGTACAGCAGAGGACAAGAGAGATGATTAGGAGCCTAGAACATCTCTCTTATGATGAAAAGCTGAGGGACTTGGACCTTTTTAGTCTGGAGAAGGCTGAGGGGGGATCTGATCAATGCCTTTAAATACTTAAAGGTTGGACATGTTCCGGTGGGACCTGCTCTGGGTGGACCTGGAAGGGTGTTGGACTAGATAATCTCCAGAGGCCCCTTCCAACCCCATATCATCTTGTGATTCTGTGATTATGTTAATTTTCATTGAGAAAGTAGGTTCCTGTCTGCTTGTCCGTCTGCCTACATGGCTCTTACATGGCTTTGGAGAATGATGAGGGGAGAACCTCCTGTATTTAATACATGCATTCTCACACTCACCCACCCTCCTTGTCCCCCTCTGCAGAAATACTCCTGGTCCCATTTTGTAGATGTGAAAGCTGGACTTTACACTGAAAAGGGAGATGTTTGCAACATTTGAAGCACAACATTTGTCTTCGAACAAATCAATTTCTGCGGGGAGTCCAGTATTTATGCTCTAAACTGAGCGGTCCACTCAAATAAGTACTGATTTCCCAGAAATATTTGTAACCAAACGAGTGGAGGGAGAAATAGAATTTCTGTCTGAATTGTTCACAATATTGCCACTCAAATTATTATTGAACTGTTCAACTCAGGATTTACCAGCAGATTTGACAGGAAACACACTCCCGGAAATTCTATGAGATCTTCATTCTTCCTGCCAGAATGTGAATATTAAGTACATACAAGTAAGCTTCAGCCTATAGTTTTAAATAACTTTCACATTTATTTTATATCTTTTATAACTCTTTGAGATGCAAATTTACTTCCTATGATCAAGCTTCCATTGTCTTTGATAGCCGTTTTCCCAAAATAAATCAAGTCCTGCTGACCTTGACCAACAGAAATTTTCATTAGAAACAGTTGAATATTTTTTGTAATATAAATAATAAAATCTAAGCAGGAATTTTTGCTCAGTGTTTGAATGTATGGTGTCTAAAACGGTTTTATAAATAGTAAACAGAATCACTTGAAAAGGAAAAAAACCAGTATTTCAAAACCAGTGATGATGATAGTGGAGATATAGTATTAATCGTGAGATTAAAGGTTTTTTGCTTTTCTTATGCTCTTTTAAGATCATGCAGTTCTGTTAAAACATTCTGAACAGTGATAGTGCAATAATTTAACAATGCAAATCTGTTAATTGTTTTTATTTTGTTTAAGTTGAAAAGGCTGATTTTTCCTTTACAGCAGTGACCGGTCATTTTGTTTTATTTAGCACATCTTTCTGCCTGGCGTTTTTAGAAGCTGCATTTAAAAATACTGTAATAGAATGAGAGTAGGCAAGCCTTCAACTGTTGTATATGTCAACCCCCAAATCAAAAAAATATAAAAAAATATTCAAACCACCTTTCCAAAGGAACACCAGAGAGCTTTCTGTGGCAGTTGGCAGATCCATAAAGGCATTATTTTGCAGATATTATTGTTGATAGGTTTGATATACAGCGTAGTTTGTCTGAGCCAATGGGATATTGTCCTCTTAACAAATCTCATCATGCCAGCAGTGTTGCTTCTATAGGATGGCTTATCAGCTCCAACCAGAGTCTGCTACACTTGCACTTGCCTTCATAGCCTGAGAGGAAAATAAATTGTTCCCAAGCAGTTAATAAGAAAGAATTATTGTGAGTGAGATGCATGACATTATGAGAAAGCATGGTGTTTTACTGGCTAAATGTTTCTTTACAGCCGTCCCCATCTCTGCTCACTTGGCAACATTCCCCCGTCTCTCTCCCGCTCCATCCCTCCCTCTCTCCCACAAATACATCCACCTCAGGTTCAGTGTAAATGAAATGAACATTTCATTTCTGGAACAGAGTCTCTTTAAACACTGTTACTGATGTGCCGTTCTATTTCAAGAAGTGTACTTATGACATTTCTCCTCTGCATTTTAATACAGACATGGAAATGGGCTGGAGAAACATCCCATAAGAACTGTCTGTGCTTCTTCATTTTTGCAACATGTAAAAGCTTCACTTTTGCTGTCTGTGCAGTTATAAATAAGCATATACAAATATGTTACCTTGTATGTGAATATTAGATTTCTGAATATAGCCTTCTGTGGTCTGTGGGTAAGCAGAGCCCTGGAAAATTATGGAATTACGGGCCAAATACTTCCAACCTTATATGTGTAAGTAGGTCCATTTAAATGAATGGAGTCACGTGACTGACAGTTGGTTTTTTAGTCAAGAAATTGTTATTCCTCATAACAATTGGCTGGGAATTAAAAAAAAATAAATGGGGTCTTTGATAAACTGTAAACTCAGGTGATGCCTCATAAATACACAGGGAAGTGTAGGCGTCCCTATGTTTTATGGTGATGTGTACATAAAGTCTTGATTAGCCAAGCAATCAAGCAAACCTTTAGCTTTACACCCCTGGTCAAATCACGTTTTGGGTAAGGAGAAATGCAAATAGGGAAATTAGATATCATATCTTTAATTGTGTTTATACAATTCAGATGCTTCACAGCTCAGCCATATGCCCGTTTGTTATCCCAGTGCTGTCATGCAGGGTGTCTCAGAAAAAAAAGGAAAATTCTTATGCAGAAACCACATCTGAGGAAATTGTTCAATAGTTTATTGCTTTGAAATGGAAAGTGACTCTGAAGATCAAAGTACCAGAGAAAAACACTGATAAATACAACACTATTACAACTCCTAAATGTTCTGGACTTCCTCGGTATTTGTAACCTGCAGATCTCAAACAATTTTCAAATATTATTTAAACCGTTTAACATGCTTGCAGACATAGTTATTCAAGTTTATATGTAGATAATACTAAAAGCAGAAACGATCACCTGGTTGCTGGGAGAGGCTCTGTATGACACAGCTGCCTCGGTTTGCAGAGGACTGACTGAGGAAGCACCATGTAGTTTTGCAGATGTTTGACAGCATTCAAGTCCCTTTCCAACACAGCTGGAAAATGAACCCCAAACCTTCTTGTCTGCATTCCCTTCCTTTCTCCTAGCTTTTGTTAAGGTTAGATTTAGACCTCGACGGAAATTTCCAAGACAGTGATTTCAAACAGATTTCACTGTTTTAATGCAAATCTGTATAGATTTCCTTCTTTTCAATCAATATTGTGTTTGTTAAGCCAAGATGAAAAATTGCAGTCTGTGTAGGATACGCAGACATTTCACTACAATATTTGGATAACCCATAGGTAAGTTTTGAGATCTCTCTCAAATTCAGGTTGGGGAGGCAGAATTCTGGGCACCAATATGGGTCAGGGGTGGACCTGCTGAAAAGCACTTCTGAAGAGAAGGATCTGGTAGATGGTAAACTATCCATCAGCCAGCAACGTGCCCTTGTTGCCAAGAGGGCCAATGGAATTCTGGGCTGCTTAGGGAAGAGTGTGGCCAGTAGGTCAAGGAAAGTCATTCTCTCCCTCTGCTCTGCACTGGTGAGGCCACAACTGGAATACTGCATCCAGTTCTGGGCTCCCCAGTTCAAGAGAGACAGGGAACCACTGGAGAAACCCCAGTGTAGGGCAACAGAGATGTTGGAGGGATTGGAGCATCTCCCCGATGAGGAAAGGCTGAGAGAGCTGAAACTCTTGAGCCTGGAGAAGCAAAGGCTGAGGGGAGACCTTCTTCATGCTCACAAGGATCTGAAGAGTGGGTTGAAGGAGGATGGAGTCAGACTCTTTCCAATGGTTCCCAGCGACAGGACGAGGGGCAACGTGCACAAGCTGGAGCAGGGAAATTTCATTCAAATATGAGGAAAATCTTCTTTTGGGGTGAGGGTGTCAGAGCCCTGGCAGAGGCTGCCCAGGGAGGGTGTGGAGTCCCCTTCTCTGGAGACCTTCAAGCCCCACCTGGATGCAGCCCTGAGTGATGTGCTCTGGGCAACCCTGCTTTAGCAGGGGAGTTGGGCTGGATGATCTCTAGAGGCCCCTTCCAGCTCTGACAATTCCATGATTCTGTGACTGAAACTTCAATTTAACAGTACAAGAAATTTCAGGTCCCTTTTCCAGTGAAGTAGCACACTATATGTGTATGTAGAATATTAAAGTGTTGCACCAAATGTGCACAAGTTCACATGCTTTTCTTTGGAGTCTAGTTGAATCTTATCTATTCCTGGTATATTTAAGAAAAGAAATGATTAGGTGTCTGAGATTTGCAGAAACAGTAATCACACAGTGCATCAAATCTGCATGTGTTGGCGAAAATACAGTCACAACAAAATGTACTATGCAGAACAACCTGCCGAACTGATTAATTCCTATTCAAAATAGAAAAAGAGTAGGAAGATTTATTTCCTTTTATTATTCTGCACTACTAAAGCAAGTAAGAAGAGAAGGGGATAAGGGATAAATTGAATCCAAATCGAGATTGAGACAAGTGACATTCATAAATTCATATCCATGCTGTTCTCCCAGAGCTTCACAACTAATTGCTTTGAATTTTTCTCTTGTTCATATCTAGGTCATCCTCCATATGGCTCCGTACGCCCGAGTTTTTTCACCTTGAATTAGTTCTTTGTGTTTTCTCTCCACCTACCCGTAGCCTTTCTGAAAACTCACCTCTGAGAACCACAGGCTTCTTTTCTTGTATCAGTAACAATATTAAAAAATGATCTGTATTAAAGCACCTTCTAAATAATTTTGTGGTTAAAATGCGTGCTCAGTGGTTTAGCAGCAAATTGCAGTCCACGTCAGCGTACATCAACATACCTCTGATGAATTCCATTCCATGCTGGTTCTTGAGCAGTTCAGAACTTTGAAACAAAATGCAAAGAGTAACTGGGAAATCAGCGACCTCCTGAGATTATTTTCACGCAGAGAAACATCTGGCGCCCTAAAATAGAGTCACAAGCTTAAAAGACCGCAAGAAGAAGTGCACGCTTGTTAACTATGATAGGACAGAGGGATATTTAAAAAATAAATAAAAGCCAAACTCCATGTGGGAAGTTTTTAAAAAAGAAAAGAAGAAACAGTAAATTCCTAAAACGGCTGAGAAGCAACCAATCTCTCAAAGAGACAAAGATTTGCTAGTGGGAAAGAAGGAAGATAAGAGGAAAGGTATTGTTGTGAGAGGACTTCAGGTCCTCCACCAAGAGGAGGTGAGGAAGGGCTGTGGAGTAGCATGATCTCTCTCCATTCCTGGATTCTTGTTGGTGTTATGAAGGGTATGTGTTTGTGTGTGCGCACACAAGCCATAGCTGATAGAATCAGCAGTATTAGTAGGCAGGGTTTTTCTTTACATCTCCCTCTTAGGACTGGAACAATGTGATAAAGTTACTCTGATGTTAATAAAAATACAGGTTTTTGTCTAACTGAGGTAGCCCAAACTCCCCTGGAGGGGAAAGATGCACTGGACCAAGCAAAGACAGGGAATTAAAATCTGAATAAATAAATCCAAATGAAAAGAAAATACCTTTTAAGTCCCTTGCATATTTAGAGTTGTTATGTTAAAGTATTAGCCAAGTTGTCTTACCTGTGCTTAGTGTCAGTGGCAATTAAGCATACAATTAGCATGTCCAAAATTATTCGGATACATTAAAGAGGGGACACGTGACGTGGGTGCAGCAGATGAAAGTACATTCCCGTGGAGTGAATGTGCGTTGCAAGGCTGTAGAGTTTCCCAGTAAGAGGTTGAACTGGAGGATGTGTGAAAGTAGAAGAAGGATGGGTCTGGCTTCCATTCCCTGGTGGAAGAGAGGATCCTGTGAGCATAAATCTCAGAACTGATTGTATCTCTCTGGAGATCACCAGCCCCCATCAGCTCACAGACAAATGCATTTATGCATACAGCTAGGTAATTTTTTTTTTTTTTCGGGTAACACCAAGAACGATTTCACATTAAAAGCTGTTTAAGAAAAAGAAGATATTAACCTGGGTCTGCCCTGCATAAAGGTGCTAGCTTAGATAAGGGCTGGGATCTAGGATATATTTAACAGCAGATAACCCTAAGGGTGACAGCTGGTATCTTCCATTAATGAGAAACTCTTCGGTTACAGAAAAAAAAATCACAATATGATTTAGGGCTTTAAGTACAAACTCATCTTCTTTTAAAAAAAAGTATATAAACCTTTTTCACATAGAGTTAAGAAATGAAACAGCAACCCTATGAATATTGCAAAAATGTACACAACATTCAGTATATGTTTTCTATTAGAGCACCTTAAAAAACAAACTAACAGGTATTTCAGACACTTCCTTCCCAGTTCTTGCAAGTGGGTAGGGCAGTAGAAACTGCTTTTACCTCTGGATTAGCACCTCCCTCCAAAGTCACAGGAAGGAAATAAAGGGAATTTGCCTATTCTCTTTGAGTACAAAGTTGGCTTCACCCACTGATGAAGGTGGCTCACACGAAACTTGCTGATTCTTCCTAACTTTCTTCCCAGAAATTTTTAACAGATCTGCAGTGACTAAAACCTGAAACCAAACAAAGTTTACTTCATTTCCTTATTTACTCCCTGCCAGATGTAACAGACCACCTAAGCTACTTTTCAAATTAAGGCATGTATAATTTTCCTGCATGCATTTTTAGTGCTAAGTATCCTCCAGCTGAGGCAGACACCAACACGGACCGGGAGAAGGCTTAGGACCACAATAAAAACCTCACTGTTTCTCACTGGTGACACTAATCTGTAACCTTCTCCCCAGCTTGCTCAATGTGATGCCTACAGTACCTAAACAACATTATTTCAGACTTTTTTCTGTAAAATATAATCACATACTGCATTTTCTTAGAAACCTTGCTTATCTTATTAATTAAAAACAAATAGTAAAATAGTAAAGGATGAAGAAAATAATAAGAAGAATGGGAAGCAAAATAAATGGTAAAGAAAAAGGAAAGGACTTAGAGGAGCTTGATTCTATCAAGAGCAAGGTGAAACAAAGACAAAAAGAAGAGAGGACTGAAGAAAACAAAATAATTATTCACTTTGCTATTGGGTTTCTTGCATGAACGAACAATATTTAAAGCTCAGGAATGAATATATTTTAAAGATTATGAAATTAATGTCAGAATGGAGATTTACGTATTTAGTATAATGTTCTTCCACCCTGGGAGTTGGAAATATGGAGTGATTATTAGCTAGGTTTCTGTTTTTGTTGAGCAGGTATCTTTTCTGTTATTACTCTGTTCCACTATATGCTCGTACTTTTTTGCATAATTTCGATCTGATATATGCAAGTGCCTCCATTTTGAACAGACCATAAGGAGAGCTCCACGAGTGCCCAGGGAACGAGAAGTATGCAATGATTAACCATGGTTTCTGTTATTTGTTGAGCAGATGAAAAGAGCTGTGAAATAAAAGGCATTTCATGATGGTTTCTGTGTCCTTGTACTGCCCTTTGTCTGGTTATGCAAGGAATAAAAAAAGCTAGTCTTAATCCAGTAAAGGAAATTGCATAGCCATTCACAACACTCAAAATCGGAAACAAAGGAAAAGAAGGCGCTGGAAGAAAAGGCACCGAGCTATAAAACAGGTCAGTGATAATGAACTAAAGAAGAAAAATATAGATAGACAGGTATAAATTTTCTATATCTACGTTTTACTACATCTAAACCATGAAGAAATGGATAAAGGAAGAAAAAAGAGACACAGAAGACATGAAACATTTCAGAATCTATGGAGAAAAAACTGTTAAACTACTCCTAAGACTACCTCTAGTATCTCTGAAATTTGTTAACCCCTGTTTAATTAAGGACTTAGATAAATTACATTAATTTATTTTTTTCTTTCAAAAGACATAAATACAGCATGGTAAGTTTTTCACTTCACATAATATCATTTCATTTAATGTCAGCTAATACGTCTACATGGCCAGCAGGTGCTGGGGCATTTTAAGTTGGAATATTAATGTGGCAAATGAAAGTCTAGTATTAGATCATGTGCAGAGAATACATGCGTCATATTTGGCTTTACATAATGAAGCACAAATGATGAACAGCACAGGCCCTACTTGTGGAGCAGTTTATGACCAAAAACTGGCCAGCCCCACAGATATTCTCATCACAGGAATTATGTGGACCTGGTGGAACAGGTCCAGAATAGGCCACAAAAAATTGTCAGAGGGCTGGAGTACCTCTCCTGTGAAGACAGGCTGAGAGAGTTGGGGTTGTTCAGCCTGGAGAAGAGAAAGCTCCAGAGAGACCTTAGAGCCCCTTCCAGTCCCTAAACAGGGCACAGGAGAGCTGAGGAGGGACTCTTGATCAGGGAACGGAGTGATAGAATGAGGGGGAACATTTTTAAACTGAAAGAGAAGAGATTTAGATTAGATATTAAGACAAAATTCTTTGCTGTGAGGGCGGTGAGGCACTGGAACAGGTTGCCCAGAGAAGCTGTGGCTGCCCCATCCCTGGAGGGGTTCAAGGCCAGACTGGATGGGGCTTGGAGCAACTTGCTCTAGTGGGAAGAGTCCCTGTCGTAGAAGCTATAAATACAGAAACTGATCACCAATACAAGCACCAGAAGTGCTGGTGTCTTGTAAAAGGTGATAGTTGTCATGAAGTTAATCCTATCAAGCCTCAAAATGAGTCTTGCTTCTTCGATTCTGTCCTCAGGAATACTACAAAGAGATACATTTTCTCTGAACTGAAATTCACTCCTGTTGTTGTTGCATTCTTACTCTTACTCTCATTAACCATCATTCTTCTGGGCATTTTATTCATTTCAGCTCCACAGCAAGTGGGGAAACAACACCTGCAACAAGACAATGAAGAATAGAAAAAAAATCTCAACATAATTTCAAGATGCAGAAAAATGTCTCCTGTGACATGACGCTAACAGCAAATATTGTGGGGTTTTTGCCCCAAAAAGTCACCAAGACATTTCTTTCTTTCTTTCTGCAGCAATTTTAAGGACACATTGAAGTACTACTATCATTGTAGATGCTACCAGCTTTTCCTCTTGAACTGGTTTCATGGAGAGATGTTTGGTGACTACAATAAGCAGAGCAAAAATTCACAAACTAGAATCTGAGGCTCTCCATCCCATGGAGCATCCCACAGATATTAACATATAAGGTCACTCTTGTGTGCTCTCTTCCTCAAAGACCTTAAAGAAAGAAGCATGCAGCTCTCTTAAAACTTAATTTTCCATCCTTATGTAGGCGGCATTTGATGTTGCTCCTTTGTGCAAATGATATGATAATGTCTCTGCCTTTGGGAGAGGAGATTCTAATAGCTGAAGGGAAATATAGGCTCTCAAAGGAACTGATCCCAAATCAGTTCTGGTGTAAATAGATGCAACCAATTGTTTTCAATGGAGTTGTATCACTTTGGAGCTAAATTAGGTCCATGACTGGACCAATACATAATCTTCCATCAAAATTCCCATTATTACAATCAAAGTTTGTAGGTTGTAACTATAAAAAAGATGAAACTGCAAGTGTTTTTCCCTTTGATCACAAGGTTAAAAAGTATTTTTGCCACTTGACACAAAATGAAAATACAAACAGTGAGCCAATAAACACAAATTCATTTACACCACATCTGAGTTGAGATTTCTTGTCTTTTCACTGGAACTATATATTAGTGATGACATAATTCCTTTTTTTCCCCATAGCACAAATGTGTAAAGAAAACATGTACACAACAAAATAACCTGTCGTGTTAGCTATAGCTTCAGGTTTTGTAGATATCAAATTTTATCCATGTTATTTAACTGTTGAAGGGCAACAATATATATAATGTTTTTGCCTATGGAAGAAATAGTGTTGTTCTGTTCTAGCAAATCACCCCATCTTTTCAAGTTAAGAACCTTTCTGTATCAGTGGTGTTAATTCTCAATATTTTCTTCCAGCTGTCATGGTTTTTCTTATGTTTATATTATATATATATTTTTTTTTTTCTGAAAGCTCTAGCTTATAGAGGTGCATAACTATGTAAAAAACACCTTTTTTTTTTTTTTTTTCACTTTCAAAGTAAAATTCTTGTCCTCTTGGTTATAATAAAGCATGCAAAATAGGACCTGAGTGAGCTTAAAAATAAATAAAAAGAGTTGAAATATTTAAAAAAAATCTATTTTAAATCTATTTAAACGCCAATTTAATTTTTTATTGTGGCTGGACCTGAGATTTTTTGAGGACTTGAAATTGGTAAACTTCTGTCTCCCAGCTACCAGACTGAGAAACTTCTCTTTCCCATGAATGGCAGATATAAAGAGAGTAAAAAAACACGTGTGCAGTCTCCCATTTGGTTTTCTGTGAACTATTTATAGATGTCAGAAGCATTAGAGAAGTCCAGGCAGCTGGACTATGTGTGAGACTTTCAGTGAATGTTTTCATTTAGAAGGTTGTTTCGGGAGATAATGTAATTAGTGTGGTTGTGAGATGAGAAATCTCACCCCTTGCACCTGGAAGTTTCTCCTCAGGAAATGCTTGTTCCTGTCAGGCAGAGGAACTTGCCTGCAAACCTCCTTTGACAGAAAACATATTGCCACATCAGCAAAACCAGAAAATGACAGAACATACACAACGTGGAAGAGTGAATGCTGATGTTTTCACACCAAGAAAACACACTTCTGCAAGAAAAAAACAAAACCTAAATCAGCGGGAAGCTTGTAAAGCACGTTGAAGAAACAGCCTGAGCCAAGATGTGCCCCTGGTTCTCTTAGGAGTTAAATAAAACACTTTGAATGGGTGTGAAATATCAGTATTAGGCAGAGTAAACACCTGCTTTGCACAGAATACAACACAAAAAATCACTACAGCAGCTAATAGGTTTTGGGTGGTTTCGTTCTGTTTTCCATCGTACCTCTCAGTTTACAGTGAAAAACAAAGAAATTTGAGTGCAATTATATACATTTCCATCTTAAATTTATAAAACTGAATATTCAAAAGTCTCCAGAGAAAATAATCTGCTTTTAACTCTTATTTGGCTATTGGCTTTCCTGCCTTTCAAGTCAAGTTTTCAAGCTTTTACATTGAAATGAATCCAGAAACTTGAAGAAACTTAACTGTAAAGTAACATTAAAGATTTGAAAGAAAAAATCAAAATAAGAATGCTCTGCTCAAGGACCAGTGGCTCTCTTCCTTCAAAACAAAACTGCCCCATCTACTTCCAAGCTCTACTAAAGCTAAGCAAATTCTCTATGTACACGCCTTTTTCATCTGTGGGAATTATATAAAAGAAAATTAACAGTATGAGAGTCACTTGCATAGACATGTCTCTGATGAGGATGGAACTTGGGTATACCATTAATTCGAAGGAAGTATGAACAGAAAGAAAACTATTTTCCATCCTTATTAAGAAAGAAAAAAGGTAAAAGCTAACTGCTGGAAATCTCTCTCAAAAGGATGTTTATTTCTTTATTAATTACTAATAACAAATGCAACCACTGTTGGTTACCATACAGATAGCTGGAAATGGCTGCCTACTCTTCTGCTATGGGACTCTGGAAATGTGTTGGATCTCTGAAACACAACAATAACACATATGTCGTATTTTAAGAGGAGATTCTTGTTTTTAAAGTCTTAGAAACAATTAAAAATCATTATCTAACTATCATTAGGCCTACTTATGACACGGATACTACAATATTATCTTTCAATCTGCTGGTTTCTGTAGAGGGGCTTCCAGAAATGATTAACTGGTGTAATTCCCTACGTGCTTTAAATGGTGTTTTAGCTTCCCCTGCAACAAGATGAGAAGAAATCCTTCATTGCTCTGCTTATCCAGATCTTTGAAAAGCAAAAGGTTTAAAAAAAATAAATAAAATGAGAGGCTAAATGAAATGCCACATTATTTTAAGTGGCAATGTTACATTTCCGAGTGAGTCTTTCATACAAAATTTAGTCATTTTCCTAATAATGGTAATTGTATTTAATAATACTTAGTTCACGTATTGTGCTTTCAGACTGTATTCATCTTGCTTAAACATATTCAGAGCTCTCCTGTAACAATCCTAATTTGTTATAACCAAAAGATGGCAGCACTCCATGCAGTATACATTACCTTCCGCTGTTAATTCTGTTCACAGATCTCTTTGCAAATTCCATTTTATAGCGCCGTGGTTGAAGCTGTCCTAGGCAGAGGACTATTTAGGAAGCTTTCAAATGAGAACATATGCTTATTAATTTGGGAAGGTTAAGGTGGTTTGGAAAGCTTAAAAATAAATTCTTTTGAGTTTCTTTAGTGTGTTTCTAGCCTAGTTAACCATCAGTATTAGATAAGCAGAACTGACAAGCTCCAACCTGAAGTCTGTTTTAGGGAAACCCATTCTCCTGTTGTGGGGACTTAAATACTTACCTCTTTCATATAGGTCTTCTGTCTCTTTTTTTTTCCAAATATGTTATTTCTGCTCCTTAATTTTTCTTCCTTGCCCTGTCTCATTCTTTACCAGTCCCTGGTCTCCTGCAGGGCAGAGCTCAATGCTTGTACCCAAGACCAGGTCCCTGTTGTAAACACCCCTTTCATTCTCCATCACTATCCCTCCTGGGGCCACAATCACTGTGTATTATCCAATTTCTGCACTCACAGTGCTCTGACTCCTCTTTCCTCTGTGAAAACCAACAATTTTGCTGCCTTGACCACGTCATGTAATACAGAAGCATGAACAAGGAGGTTAACGACTTCAAAATACCCTCCTTGCTGTTTGGAATTAAGTCAAGGGCAGTTATACAGAAGGGGACATACAGAATGACCCAGAAAGCTGGGTGTTTAGTTTGGTTTTAAAAGGTGAAATTAAAAATCAAACTACTATATAGAGTGGGAAAAAGGGATGTAGGAAAATAAGGCAAAACTTTGCTGTTCAAAAGGAGGAAAAGAGTGGAAGCACTAAGGAATGATCAGCAGCAATTCTGCACAGTCACCATGAAAAGTGCCAAAGACTTCATGAATCCTGTGATCCTAAACAAGAGGATAAAACAACAAAATAATGCCTTTGGCATGAAAATGGAACCGTTAGGCTAATGGATGTGACAGCCACAGCCCACATGCAAAATTTTGAAAATACACAAAAAAATGATAATATCTGGTTATCTATGCCCTACCTTATTCCCATGCAGATACCTCCAAATAAATGAGATGAATCCTTCCAAGTGGCACAGGCTGCTGAGCTGTAAAAGGAACAAGGGAGAGTGACTGAGATGCTGAAGCACAGTGTAAAATAAGCCCATCCAAGAGAATCCCAGAGGAAAGACAAAGAGAGGCGATCCAAAACTATAATTCATTGTACATACAACGGGAAGCTGAGTGGGGAAGTAAGAAAAAGGCATGGAAAATGATTTTCAGCACAAAGAGCATGAAAAGTAGAGAGGCTTCAAAAGTGATTTGCGGTGATACGACGTATGAAAGAGAATCACACAAAATAATGTCAATGTGCAAGACTCCAGTGTGTGTAATAAGCCACATTGTTGGATTTATTTATTTCTAATTTTTAATTTTAATTTAAAAAAATAAATTAATTATAGCTTAGTATTTATTTAATTCGGTCCTGTGAGGGTGGTGAGGCACTGGAACAGGTTGCTCTATTTAATTCGGTCCTGTGAGGGTGGTGAGGCACTGGAACAGGTTGCTCAGAGAAGCCGTGGCTGCCCCATCCCTGGAGGGGTTCAAGACCTACCTGGATGGGGCTTCAAGCAAGGTCTGGTGGGATGTGCCCCTGTCCAGAGTAGGGGTTTGGAACTCAATGATCTTTAAGGTCCCTTCCAACTCAAATCATTCTATGATTATTTTTTTTTCTTGTTGTTTTCTTATCTACATTTTCCCACTGAATCTAATTTGATTTAAACCTAATTTTATTGTTTTCTGATACTCACTTATACTTGTGGTTGCTGGTGTGTTAGTGTGTGCATTAAGTGAGGATACTGGGATGTATCACATGTAATACTTCCTTTCTCTCTTCTCCACTCCATCATAAAGTTGTAACTTCACAAGGGATTTTTTTCTTAACAGAGGCTGTGCTGAAGGAGGGCGATTTGCAGGCCTTTCCACTTTGAAGCTGGTTCCATTTAATAAGCTAACAAGTTTTTCAACCTTAAAAACTCTTGCATGGCTGACCTGAAATCCAAGGCCCTGGGAAAGGCGAAGTAGAAAGAGGGTTAACTATGAATACTCTGGTACCTTAGGCTATTTTAATGTAATCTATTTTGAGTAGTTCCTTTGCTATCTGGAAATTGCTGTGTTTCATGATGATTTCTAGTGATCAGAGCCTCGCAGGAAAGCAATGAAAGCACCAAACAGCATATTTTCTTTTTTCCATAGAAACTAATATTAACAACTAATCAATATCAATTAACAGCTTCATTTTCCATGTAATATATGAAAAACTATTAGCAATGGGAAGTAGAAAAAACTCTAAATGGTGAAAGATTAATTAAGTTTGGTAAGAGAATTTGGAAGGTAGCAAGTAGATGAACCACACTATGAAATTTCTCACTGGCCAGAAGCTACTTTATGTAACAAGCTGGTACAGGCAGTAGATCTGATGATAAGATTTAACGATAGTTTAGGAAAATTGGGACAAGGAAATGACACTGGTTGCCCTCATCTTATGAGGAAGTGGTCTTTATTGCCGTTCTGACTTATTTATGACTTGCTTGCTGTACCTTAGGCAACTGTGATTACATTCTGAAATGTTATTAATTGATCTGAAGATCAGAAACGGAGGTGTTCTTTAGTTGCAGATAAAATTATTTCAAGCATTAGGAGTGAATTAATGTGTAGTCCAACTCTGGAAAATTTCACGTACCGAGACCCCAGGCATTCCTATGCAATACAAACATATTTCTATAGTATGTTTCTATAAAATATATGGAGTAAGAAATACTTTCATTTCATTTCTATACCGTATGATTACAGCAGGTGACCTCCTGCCTGGATAGGAAGGGAATATCAGAGAACCCAATAGAGCAGAAGAACGTTCCAGTCATGCTCCTTGTAATAGTGGCCATTAGGCCTGGAAGCAATTAGCTCTTCCAATCCTTAACATTTAAATTCTCAGAAAATGTCTGGTGTTTAAGAATATCAGTGTGTGAAAAGAAGCCAGAGAGCAAAATGCTATGAGAGAAATGGAAAAGGTAGTTCAATTTACGCAGCATCGCTTTACCATTATGTTGAATAAAGTGCAGTTTAATTTTTAATCAACTTCGAGTCCACTCTCTATTGTAACTCAGCACAAGATAAATGAAACAACTCTTGTATTGCAAAGTGACCCTTTCTTGAAAAGACAATTGTGCTATAAATCCTGAAGCACATGCCACGTAAACTTGCTTTTATTTCCGAATTCAGCCCTTTCAGTACTTGCTGTCTGCAATATACCTTTCACCAACTTGCTCACAGTAATTGCAGTGGTGGTAGGAATCAGTAAAGACATTTCCTCACAAAGGTATTTGGATAGAGATAATAAAAGAAGGCTTAGCAAATATTCATTAGCATAGGGGCTTTCAATACCTTTACATAATCTCCGCCTTCTGCTACGCTCCAGTTTGGTTTCCATAGGTAGTATTACAAAATAAACCTCTGTGCCACGGTCTGTACACTGGTTTCATTCAAACTGTCCTCATGTGTCTCAAATATGGATGTCAGCAGTGGAAAGCCCACCGAAATTTTAAATCTCAGCAAAAACCAAACTCTCTGTCAATATGATTTTTTTATTTTCTATCTGCCTTCAAAAGATGGAGAGCATTTTGTTTTAGTTTTGGGGTGAATGAGGATAAATACTTCAGGTTTTACAATACTTATCCCCAGAAGCTTTGGTTTCAACAGTCAGCTATTCTCATTAGTTTTCTTTTTATTTAAACATTATCCAAATTGTAAAGATAGTTTCATGAATCAGCGACTGGTTTGTGGCTTAGAAGATCCAGATTTAAGGTTATGCTATGTATTTCTGGGAAAACCTGAAGCTGCCTGGACTGACATTGAACTTTCTGGACTTCTGTTTCCTATTTGTACCTTTCATGCAGTAATTGCAGGTTTTTCTGTGTTGACACATTAACAACATATCCAAATCCCAACAAAATCACAGTAATGGGTAGAAATCAGGACAAAAATCCATGCCATTCATTAGTTTTTGTGGAATGTTCTTTCAGTCTTTAGATCATGAAGTTCTTCCCTGTAGACACAAGGAGTGGAAAAGGCATTTTAGCTTATTTGTTTCTCAAAGAAGATAAAATCTAGGGCTCTCACACAACTTCAGACACTAGGGCTATAAAACATACTGCCTGGGACTACACTAGAAACCCTAACTACTTGTTTAGAAACCAGCTCCTCTCATGGAAAACAATATATCAGTTCTCGTAGAAAAATAGTATTTTTAACAGCTGGTCAGTTTACAAAAAACAAACCTTCACTTTATCTCGGTTATGCTTAACCTCTGAATAGCAATATTTGCCCTTGTGATCAAAAGGTGTGTTTACCGTGATTGTCTAATAGCTTATGCCGGCTTTTCTGTTCCCTGCAGCTTCTTGGAAGGCAGAAATTTGTTCATTTATTTGTCTGAGCAGCTCTGATACCATGACCCCCTGCCAGCATTTTCTAAGTTAGCTGCCCAAACCAGCAGAATCATTTTAAGATGGCACTGTTAGTTTTTAAAGACTTAAACCAGTTGGTTTTAGGTAGATCTATTTGAGGCTTCCTTCTTCTATAGATGTGCTTAACTTCTTAGGAATTTTAGTGTTATCTCTTAAGCTAGAGCAGTGAGAGTATACTCCTAGGTACAGTAAGTATGGAGTTCAAAATATATTTCTGCCTGGTATTTTTCACTTGCCCTTTTTTAAGCAACAGCTGGTCAATCTGTCATTGAAGGGTAGTAAGAAATTGTTATTTTAGCTGGGTGTTTTTTTAACAAACAGACTTCTAAAATCTCACGTGTCCTCCTCTCTTTCATGAGACGTGATTGATATTCTCACTATATATCTGTTATTTTTTTCCCCCTGCTTTTTCTGTACATGAATATATTGAAATGATGAGGTCTGTCTGCAGATCAAACAAGTGGAGTAATGCAGGGCGACTCTTCATATGGAGTATCCTCAGACAGTTTCAGTACTGTCATTCCAGAATTAAACAATCTCAGGAGGAAAAAGGGAACAAGTAGTGATGAAAAAAAACGTATCATTTACAATGAGCTAGAGAATTTCTATTTAATGAGATCAACCTTCTGCCCAGCCAGCATCCAGGAGGTGCAGAGTCTGTAAGAAATACCAGCAGAAGAGCTATGCTAAAGGCAGATTCAATCCAGCTTGTTTAATCACAGAAAATGAACCCATGGAAGCTCAGCTTCGCTACAAGTTTTGCAATGCAGACCTCGGACTCTGAGATCTCAGAAGGTCCAGTCTTGATTCCAGCACATCCACAGGCAAGATTACCACTGAATCACTTACGCTGACCTCTTCTGGAATCAAAATTCCTTTTGCTGAGTACCTAAACCAGAGATGCTGGAAGGAAACACAAATGCATCAAGCAACGGTGTCGCTTGATGGATGCAAGAAGTGGGCCAGTGCTAGATGGGCAGAGAAAGGGGAAAAAGAAACTAGAACAAACAATGAATTTTAAACTCTGGTCTACCAAGGGACTGGTAGAAAGGGCAGTACTTCGTTCAAAGTCTGTTACGTAAGTACATGGCATTATGGATGTCAGCAGAAACTTTGCACAGGTTGATCATTGTGACTCACAGCCCTACAGCATGGAGAAACAGTTTTACAGGCAATTCATTTTTACTTGCTGATATCTCTTTAGGCATAATCACTTCCATCTCTGCTACTCCAGGATTCATGTATTATACTCTGAGCTTAGTGCTTCACTGTATTCATGGAAGTCGATCATAAACACCAAAAGAAAGAATTATGCCTTTGTTGGAATGCATCATTACTTTCCATTCCATTATGAAAGCAGAAAAACTGTATTCCCTCTGCATGAAGAAACTGGGATTGATTGTGTTTTTAAAAAATATTGAACTTAGTAGCAGACAATATTTTTGCTTAATGTGAATTTGCACTTGAGACTATAGAAATACCTTGTTTATTGCTGAAAACCTACCCTAACTGATATTGTGTACATCTTACATATTTCACACGTGTTATATATATATATCTTATTTATATTTGTCAAGAAAGGTTTGATATCTCTACATCCAATAACTGAAGTTCATTTTAATTTTTACCAGCCATATAAGCATGTAAACATCTAATCCTCAGCCTCTGAAATGACATTCATCTGAAAGCCTGAAATATCCTTCATGCTTCCCCCATAAATGTCAGCCTTAGCAATTATTAATGTGTGGGACATGAGGCAATTTAATCCCCAGTTGAACCCAGCACTAGATGCAAAAAGAACAACAGTAATATCTATTATGCCACTTTGCATCACTTGTTAATGATCCATTTTACTAAATGAAGAGCACACGTACCGCATGTACTTGTCCTGGAAATGGAAAATCTACCACTATGTACAGGCCTAACAACTAAATTCAATCAGCAAGTATAAAATTAATGAAATGGACTAAATCTTTTCCTTCACTTGGCAGGAGCCACTGAGTTGAGCTTGTGTACAGGGAATTCACATCTCCTGTGTGTTATTAGTGCTTCCAGCCTCTCAAAAGTGAGGGTTTAGTCATGAAACTGCATTTAAGCTTAACCCTGCTGAAAAAATGGAGACCTAAAATCTATGTTTTCTCTTATTGTCATATTAAAATGAGAGCAAGTAGAAATACAGAAACACTTGAGAGCTAAAGAAGGAATTAAAGCATTTTTGTAAAGCTGGAAGATTAAATATACAAATTCTTGTGTACAGCAATAACATAGGATCCACATGCTGTGTCCTTTCAGATCTGGGGACAGCTGACCCACACATACAGAAGTGTTGAAAGAAAGCACTCGTGCCTCTGCTGCAGCCACAGGAAGGCACAGTTACTCCATGGTTTGTTCTAGGAAAAGGCTTCTGCTGGACTAATTAGACCGGAGGATATTTCACACAGCCCTTTGAGAAACTTCCCTTACTGGGATCATTTGGAATCTCTAAGAGGCAAGGTGAGTGCAGAAGTCTGGTTCTTTACTGTGAGAGTGGTAAAAAACTGGAACAGGTTGCCCAGAGAAGCTGTGGCTGCCCCATCCCTGGAGGAGTTCAAGGCCAGACTGGATGGGGCTTGGAGCAACCTGGTGTGGTGGGAGGTGTCCCTGCCCAGGGCAGGGGTGTTGGAACTCAGTGATCTTTAAGGTCCCTTCCAACTCAAACCATTCTATGATTCTATGAGTGAAGGAATTGAGCAATCATTCAGTCATGGGAGAATAAAGTTTAAAAATATGCTGGTGGGTCACTTTGCAGATTCACCAGCACATGGTGATGTGCACTGTGGCTGTGATAACGTGAGAGTAGTTCTGCACATCTGCTTTCAAGTACATCAGAAGAAATTGTATTGAATAAACCACTCTGCAACTCCGGTACCTTTATTCTGTGCAGCAATTAGTTCAACGTTTATTGCAAATCTATCTGATCTTGATTTTTGTTTTTTTGTCTTTATGACACTCGTAATTATATGCTCTTGAGTTCTTTCTCTGCTTGTTTGCTCTTCTGTAAAACACAATATTAGCCCTTCAAAAATCCATTTATTGCTACTAGCTAGCTTTGAACCACTTACTGGTCGTGTCACAAATTAATAGGCTCTAATTAGCCCATTCTTTAATTGTTCAGAGCCACAAAACTTATTTAGACTACTGTTGTGCTGTTAATGGTCAGCGGCCTCATTCAAAAACAGGTTTTGTGGGAAAAAATCAGCCTTACCCAAGCAATGTAGAAGCCGTACACAGGGAGAGCAGTCAGATAAGACTCCTGCCTCGCATCCACAGCTTCTGTCTCACCCCATCCATAGATGTTCCACAGAACAGCCGAGTCCAGGCAGAGCATCTTCAAAGTATCCAAAAACCACGTTCTGTGGCCAAAGCCCCAAGACCTTATAACTGGCCCTGGTGATCCCAGGCATAGAACGTTTCCATGCCAGGAAGTGGTTAAAAAATCAAAATTCTGGAAAAAAAAGGAGAATTTTCAAGCAGCAGAAATAGCCGAAAGTTTGCAACCTGCATAGCGTTTACTCAGAAAAATTTACAATTCCAACAATAGAAATTGTTTCCTTCTGTTGTGGAGCACAGGGCTTAATGCCCTCTTATTTTTCATCAGTAGTATTTCTACTACAACAAATATGGAATTACCATGACTCTTTCCTTCAGTTTTCTTTAAGAGGAAAGGAGCAAACGTATTCAATTTACTCACTTTTGACAGACAACTTGACTATAACTATTCAACATGATCGGGCGTACAAATTGTTAGCGGATTGCCATATGAAGCTAATCTAAAATATGACGATGTTAAGTGAAGTGGGTCATGAAAATAAAGCTGCTGTAGACGGTCTGGCCGTGGTTTAGCTGGTGCAAGCTCTCCAGAATTTATATTGTTGTTTAGCACTGATAGCTACACTATTTCCCTTTAGCTTCTCCAGGTATATGCTTTAAAATATATATAAAAAGATAGTTTACCTGTCTTAAAATATGTGGCTATTTATGCTGCATGTAATGGCATTAGATTTAAAGTCTATCTCTGTTGTTCAGCCCGGTCTTTTCTCACTTGCTATGGATCTTATGTTAGCTCTTCAATTACAGATTTCAGGAAATTGGGGTTTATCTTTGAATGTGACTCAGCAATTCATGAATACATAACCTTGTCAGAACAGCTGGAGCATGTCTCTTACCTGCTCTGTGGGACGTGCTGAAGACTTTTTTCATAAAATGAGAATTTGTTAAAGTGTGACTCCAATACACTAAAAATCACCATATAAACCCCCCCTTGTAAATGCTTTAGTATTTTTTTTTAATTGTTGAGTGATTAATGCTATATTTTGCTTTAGAAAACCTTCAGAAAAGACCTGGTCACCTGAAGTCCACCAGAGCTTTGTTTGAACTTAAACCCTTTCAATTTTGTAACGTTTTATTTAGTATAAAGTTAAGAGCAGCTGTATTGAGAACATTTCACAAGGAAATGTTCTAATTTTTCATGAGGTGTTTTGACATTGTTTGACAGTGTTTTTCCCTTCACTGGTGAAATTTCAGGAGAGTTGACACAAGAGGCTGCTTGTACTTACCCAGCAGCTGAATGCCAATTTGCCACGGCTTAAAGCCAGGCTTGAGTGGCTTCGCTGCCACTCATACCTGAGCTTGCTGCAATTAAGTCCACACTTTTTTCATTTGTACAAGAGATCTAATGGTGACACTAACAACTATCACGTAGATCTATTAATAAGACATTCCTAGCGTTTCATGTAACCTGCTATAGTTATCAAAAATGAACTTGTACTGAATTCCGAATCTCTTTCAGTCATACTCTGGCAGCTCCACAGAAATGTCTCTGAGGGGAGGTGGAGGCAGGATCAAGAATTTACCAGCAGAAACTCAAATCTGCTTAAAACTTTTCTTTTGCATATTTTTGTAGTTTTTCTTTTCCCTTCTACGAGATCGTGTATTTTAATGGCTTGTGAATTAATACCAGTAATGAATGCCACAGAAACATTGAATAAGTTATATTTCAGTTTGGCCAAGATAACTTCCATACCTGTCGTCTTGTTGAAAAGTGGAGACAAAGCAACTTCTGCCTTCCATCACCGCCAACATCGCTAATAGGTCACGTTCGAATCTGAGCTCTCTCCTTGGACCGAGTTCTTCTGCTGAACCTGGGAATGCAGAATATCCACCCTTAGGAGGCTGTGCCTCTTCTTTTGTGGATTCAGAGCCTATCTATAAGCCAAGAACGCTTTCTCTGGTGGAAGAGAACACAGCAAAGACAAACTGATGATTTATAAATAATTGAAGTAAAGTTGTACTAATTCTCAAAACTCAACAATGAATGAAAATAAAATCACTCTATACTTTATACTTTTTAAATCTAGCAAAATTTTTGCCAAATCTTATAGGATTTGTGAATATTTGGGTTAGTGATGCTATTAGCATTTCCTTTAGCTCATGCCAACTTTCTGGTTAGAGGTAAGAGTGTGCTCAAGCAAAGTGTTTTAGGTGAATTAGCAGCTTACAACACATATGTGAGAGCAGACAAAGATGTAGCTGCTAGACATGGACTCCACAAAGCTTCTCCATCCAAATTTAAATTAGAAAACATAAACACAGTTTAAGGGTTCATGTTCCTAATTTTTACCAGTGATTTTTTGCTACCTTGTTCTCTGCTGAGTTGTTTTAATTATTATGTCGTTGTGAATCAGTGAATGCAAACAAGGAATAACAAAGTAGAAAGTCGAGCTTTATATCACTTCTTATTTGGTAGCAATGGAGTCATCTCTGAAAATCTCCACCATGCTGGGACAGAGATAATACAATAAAAAAAAATTAAAATAAAAGATTCAGTTGTGAATAATTTCACTGGGCGAAGTTTAACTATTCTGTACATTTTCCCAGGTCTAGATCTCATACCTATAGATCTCAATTGTTTCTATTTTGGATCTTTCACAAAGTTATGCTATGTTATTAATAAGTTTTTTTTAATATCTCAGGATGGAAAACCTGTTCAAGCACTTTTTATTTATATCCTCCTTTTGATACAACAAAGGCTTAATTCTGACACCTGAGAGCATCAAGCAATGTCTCTGATGCCTCTAAAGCACACATTTTAATGTAATTGCATGGTAGACTAAGAGAAGCAGAGGGCATATATTAATGAAAGTAGCTATTGGAAGCAGCCAAAACGATAGAACACCTTATAGGTAATTGCAAGGGAAATGAATCCATGTTAGAAGTAAAATACTTAAAACATTCCCTGGTGTGAAAGTCCTCTTTAGTTGTATGAGTGCCAGAAAGTGCTCCTGTACTACTTTCTTATACCATGTATTTTCTACCGTCAGATAAGATAAATGGAAATGTCTTTCTGTTCATTGAGAGTATTGTCCCTTCTGACTGAAACATTTTATTCAAGCCTGAAATTTTAACCCTGCTGACATGAAATCATAGTTTTCTGTCATCATGTCAGTGACCCACATTAATGTTACAAAAGTGTTTTAGAACAGTAGCACCTGAGTTCTGTTTTTTGTAAAATAAACCTTTGTGGAAATTGGGCCAACAGCATAAATTTAGGACAGACCTTACTGCTAATGCTGTGTCTGAAAAATGCTTATCTCGAAAGCATACCACATACCACAGACAAGACATGCAGTACCTGGAAGGATTTGATTTTTTGGTAATCCACTTCTAGTAGAGCAGTACGATGCAAAAGATGCTTTAGGGAAATTTATTTACATTTAAAAATAATTCACCTTTAATGATTTAAATGACATGCTTTATGCTGTTACATTATTATGTTATTACATTACATTCAGTCATAAAGAAAATTATCCAGGGCATCATGTACTAAGCAGATTATGAAGATGATTTTGCTTCCCTTGTTCAAGTGTAGTAGATCTTATACAAGTAAACATTTCAATGATGTCCAAGAGTTGCTACTCAAATGAGTCAGATACTTTGAATGTAGGCAAGATTCAAAAGATCATAAAGACCTAATTTTATATTTTTCTTCAAGTACAGACTGTTAAGGTTCAAATTCCTAATTTCTGTTCCCCATTCCCTTGTGTCTTGTAGCAAACAGTACTTTACCTTCAGCACAGCGAAGTGCATGTTCACAGCAATTAGTAACTCTAGTGACATTTAAAAAATCCCACATGAAGAGAGTTTATTATGCACTCCTTATTTACCTACGTATTAGTATGAACATGCTCCCTTAAAGAAAACTGTGGTTTGTATTTGGCTTCCTCCTTTACTGCTTGTCAATAAGTCTACTGCTAAAACAAGCTTGGTGTGGTATCATTTGCAAATCGGGTGAAATTCTGCTGCATTTCTACAGTGCCTAGTTTATCTATTTAACACATTATTTATAGTAAATTTCTGATAAGAATGAAATAAATATGAAAAACAAACATTCTGTTTTTATAATGCTCTCAGTGTGCTTTCTTACTCCAAGGGTAATGTTTCCTCATCAGGAGAGTCAGCAAGACGCATGTGGAGTTAATCTACAGGTAATTGCAAATGTATTCACACTCACAGCAACAGAGGAAAGGAAAGATTATAGCTCCCCTATTTTCTATTTTAAATTCTCAGTTTTGCTAGCCTGTGTCCTGAGCTGAAGCTACCCTGAGCTCCTACAGAATGGGAGAACCTTACTACTTTACCTGTTGTTGCTACTTTGGAAATCATCCTGAAACTTGAACTTGACCTGTGAGTTTTCCTTAGTGGAGCAAACTGCATGCCCCCCTCTCCATTTTCCTCCATCAGTGAGGCAAACACAAAACCAACAAGATCATTGGAGATGCAAAAGTTGAAGGGCAGCCTTGGCTGCAGTGACCATGAGATGGTGGAGTTCAGTATTACGAGAGGAGGGAGGAGTGCAAAAAGTAAGATCACAGCCCTAGGCTTCAGAGAGCAGAATTTAAGGATCTCCTTAAAGAGAGCCTCTTTAAGGATCCACCTGGAAGAGTTCCATGGGATAAGTCCCTGGAGGGAACAGTGTCCCAAAAAATGTGGTTGATATTCAAAGCTAACCTCTCCCAAGGTCAAGGTGTTTGTCACTGGAACAGGTTGCCCTGAGAGACTGAAGAAGACCTCCATTCTTGGAGATACTACAAAACCATCTAGATATGCCCAGATAAAATGACCTCCAGAGGTACTTTCCAACATCAACCATTCTGCGATTCTGTAATTCTGAGATTCTGTGGACTGATAAATAAAGATTAAGAAGCAGGTTTCTTGACCTACACTTTAAAATATAGCTAATACAGTGTACAGGATAATAAATTTATTAAGACAAATATCAGTCTTATTTAAATTGTATATACATAATATTTACATATATACAAATATAATACTGGTTTTATTGAAACCAACCACACTGTTTTCTTCCAACCTACCCTATAATCCTGTATTTGACATTTGAGTAGTTTTATGCTAAGAATTAGTAGCTATTTCTAAAAGACAAAAATGTAACCATAATGTGTAGCATCTAGGCAAAGTGATCTATTCTGTTATTAACACAAGGTATCCTCCAAATGAAATTGAAGCAGGGAGATAATCAGAAGGTGGAACTACGGCTGTGTTTGGTATATGGCTAATCAAAGACATTGTTTGCTTTGATTCTCATCCCATTGTCCTGCAAAGAATTAACCTGAGCAGCTGACAGGCTAAGCATTTACCTTGTGAATATGGAAATCAAGGAAAAAGAAAAATGCAAAAATCACTGTAAGCACAATTACAACTGTCTCCCCAAAATGGAGTAACCTAAATACAATTAATTTCCTCAATGTATGTTTCAAGGTCAAATAAACAAGAAGAGATTTACAGATTGGCAAATTTATCAGTGATCTTTGCTAACAGGACATGGTCAAGATTTATCACATGTAAAAATTCACCTTTAAATTATACAAGGCTTCTCTTCCTAGTGAAAGTATTTCCAGAAACTTGACACTAGTAGCCAAAAATACCTGTGTCCCACTTCTAAACAGTAGACGTATGAATTGATACTGATAAAGCCTATCTGAACTATTCTGCTAATCCTTCCCAAGGCATTCTGGTTTTATTATTCCAACTGAAACTGTGTAGTCTCCTAGCTACAAGGCTCTATCACTCTGTGTGAATGTGTGTGTTTGCATATGTACGTAAACATATAAGTAAACCATGGAAGAAACTAGGACTCACTGTTCCAAGGACTAATCGTTCCAAAACTCCTTGACAGTCAGAAGAACAGAATCTTCTAATTTTTTAAATTCTTTTTGAAAAAGAAATGGGATGTTTAAAACCAAACAATTTTACTGACTGGAGAATATGATTCCATCTCCAAGGTGTGGCAGAGAAATGCATAGATGTCTGTAAAACCTATTTTTGGGCACTCATGCACTGGTGTAAAATCAATATGTATTAGTGATGCTCTGAAAGGCAGAGAACTATACATCCAGAAGGAAATTAGGGCCCTGATGCAGACAGACCAGAAAGATTTTGGCTGCGTATTATCATGCACTCTGTTCAATAAACTGTATTGGTTTTGCCTTGTTCTCATCAAATATATACCTGAATATATATATCTGAATTTATAGATGATTAGGGCAATCAGTCCCTTCCCACCAGGGCCCAGCTGTAACATGTTGTCCTGGTTTCCAGCAGGGCTGGTATTGATTCTCCCGTCTCCATCCGGCACAGCTACTCAGCCCCATGTGCGCCAGGCCCAGGGGCGGCAGGGAGCCAGCCGGGGAGGGGAGGGGCCACAACTGGGAGTGGGCGTGGTGACGTCACAGCGTAGGCGTATATATGGGCGGGCGGAGCCGCGGTGCATCTCAGAGGCATCGGTGGCTGTCCGGGCGGTGCGGTGCGGGTTGCGGTCGGTATGTGCTGGTGTTTGTCTCCTCCATCTGTGTTACTGTTTCCCTGCAATACCTGTTGTTCTGGGAAACAGTTTTTGTCTCAATCCACAAGTCTGCCTTTTCTTTCTCATCCTCTCCACACTGCTGGGGGGCGGAGCCAGCGGGCTGCCACGTGGCGCTTTTGTTGCCGCCGGGTCTAAACCGTGACACATGTCCAGGTGGGCTCTTCCTGCTGTGGAGAACCAGCCTTTTGGTCCTCCTCCTACTTCACCTGGCTTTGGAGAACAAGCTTTTTGTTCCTCCTCCTGCTCCTTTTGGAGAACAATTCTTATGAGCAGCTGAGGGAGCTGGAGGTGTTCAGTCTGGAGAAAAGGAGGCTGAGGAGAGACCTCACTCTCTAAAACTCCCTGAAAAGAGGGTGTAGCCATGGGGATGTTGATCCTTTTTCCCAAGGAACATGTGGTGGGACAAGAGGAAATAGTCTTGAGTTGTACCAGGGGAGGTTTAGACTGGGTATTAGGAAAAACTTTTCCGTGGAAAGGGTTATTAAGTGTTGGAACGGGCTTCCCAGGAAAGGGGTGGAGTCACCATCCAGGGAGGTATTTAAAAGATGGGTTGACACAGTGCCTAGTGACATGGTTTAGTGATGGTTTTTGTCTGTGTTAGGTCAAGGGTTGGACTAGATGATCTGAAAGGTCCTTTCCAACCCAGACAATTCTATGAACTGTCATCCCTTCATCCTTGTAGGTCCCCTCAGACTCTATTTCACCCTTGTGTGTGCAATGACACCTGGAGCTCCTTGACCATTGGATGTTCTGGGGGCTCACACTGGTGTTGGAGGAGGCAGCTGAGTGGTTTGTAGCCTTCCTCTTGACACGGAGCACCCTGTAGCCACCCACTACTGCAGTTGGTAGGATGTGCCCAGCCGTGTGGAGGAAGACAGTTTGAGGTGGTTCAGAAGCATCTTGTGAAGGTGAGTCACTCTGAAGAGAAGCTGTTGGCTCTCCATCGTTGATGCACATGAGGTGAGTTTTATTTCGGCAGCCAAGCTGAGCTGGTACTGTGTGTAAGTCATTTGGACAGGCAGGCCAGGACTAAGCAGTGGGTTTGAACCCGTATTTGGAGTATGGATGTAAAAATCAGCAGCATACAGAAGGTCTGTGGAGAGAAGGTTCTACTCTGGTCAGGGCGTTGGTGGCACTCTATCCTAGACCTGGATGTTTTCCTCATATGACTATTGAGCTGCCTCAGGAGGTAAATGAGAATTGCTCTTTCATTCATTTATGGGCAGAAGAACTTGTGGCCTTTGTAACTGTACATTTTTTTTGCTAGAAGACCTAGTAAACTTGATGCAGTAGACCAAGAGGAGGTCCTGAGAGTGGTTTCTGAAAGGCCCAACCCATTTCTCTCTCAGCAGTGTGGTTAGAGGCCACCTGTCGTGCTTGGAAACCTCCAAGGAGCTTGATACTCAATAGGCAGAGAGAAGTCCTGCCACAAAATCAGTTTTCGTGCATTTTTGCAATAATGCAGGGAACTGCTAAACATTGTAGATATCACTGAGCTAACTATCTATTTGTTAGGGGTGAAACTGCAACTTTTCAGTACCTCCACATCCATTAACAAGCTTCCAAGAGAAGCAGAGCTTGAAAAATGTGTTAAACATTTTTTTGCTGCACCATAAAATGTCTTAGCTCCCATTTAATTTTATCCACGATTATTTACAATAAAACTACTTTCATCTGCCTATAAATCCTTACCTGGTACATTCTTTTTCCAAATTGCTTTATTAATCCTTAGTTATTATTAATTAGAAATGGCACAAACAGCACAATCGTTTCCTTAACTCTGTCCGACAGCTGGGCTTTAATAGACTACAAAGCATGACTTTGGCTTCTGGAATTTATTTTTCTACTGCATTAACAATGCCGCGTGGTTGAAGAAAACGAAAAAAGGAGAAAAATTTCCAAGTGCAATTTTTAACTGTAGAGAGACAATGTTTTATTGTAACTATAATGGATTGAGAATCGTGGCGTGTTCTTAAATAATGCGGGCAGGCAAAGCAGCTAGCAACTTGGTATTCACAATTATTCAGTTGGTTTTTTTTAATTTTTCATAGCCCTTCCCTTGGATATCCATTTACTCTTCTACCGGAAACATTGCTCCCTTTCTGCCATGTTTGTGGGACCCACAGGTTATATCAAGTGAAAGAAATCACATAATTCCCCGGCACTGACAGTTGATCAGGCAGAATGTTTACGTTTAAGAATGCAATATCTTGCTAGAAGAGCATGATTTTTCCTCTTCATGCTCTTGCTGACTATGCTTCAACTTCCTTTAGCCACCTGCCCAAAGTCTTATTGATGATATAAGAGGCATGTGAATAACATTGAGTACCGGGGGTGGAAGAGCTTCCAGCTTCCACATCTAAATACCATGCTGATAACACTGCAAATGTATGAGGTCTTTGCATTTTGGGCAAATTCTTTTTCTCAACAATTTTGTTATTACTTTAGTGATCTGCTCCATCTAATGTGTTAGCTCATGGAGTAAAAGGGTTTCCCAGCTGATATTATTCTACTGTCATGTGTGCCATAGATCCTGCTCCAAAACATAGAAGAATGAAAAAGTTCCAATCTTTTTCTCTGTCCAAATTTTTACAGGGGTTGCTTTGGAAATTTGAGAACACTACCTACTTCTGAATTAAAGAAGTGCTTTATTATTAGATCTGGAGTTTTGATAATATAATCAGGAGAAAGGATATAAAATTGTATAAAATGGAAAACCTGTCATTTGGAGAGATATGAATTTACAATGCAAATGTAAGGAATACAAGCAAGGACTATGAAAATGTTCTGATGACAGAATTAAAATGGAATCTTTTATAAAGGTGTTTGTGTTATTGGCATCTTTTTAAGCATTTACATAAGTGTGCAGGGAAAGGGAAATAAGGAATTGCATTTAGACTAGGCTGTAAGTTAGTAGCTAAAGAGATCTGGTGCATAGCATTCAGGAAAACTGAGAAAACAGAGTAGAAAAAGAAACATGTCATTGAAGTTAAGTCTGATGAATGACCAAGACACACAAACTTGCTATCAAACCTTCTATTTCTTTTAGACAAGGAAACTTAATTTTTTAGAATAGTTTTGAATAATGTCCCTATTTCATTAATTCCTAACTAAACTAATAATTTCTATATCTGTTCAAGAAGCAAGGTTTCACATCCCTATAATAAAACCCCAGCTTCCCTCTTCTACCTACAAGTCCTTGAGCGGGCTAACACTCACAGAAGTCAAATATAGCTGAATTACCCAAATATTTCAATCGTATTTACTCCTTATTCTATTTTATATGTTTTGAATTGTATTCTTCCATATTCTGAATTGTATGCTGCAGATAGATTGTGAGAGATTTTAAGAACAAACACTGGTTGCCTAGTGCTCTCTCTACTCAAAACCTACTATAAGGATCTAGGCTTTGAAGAAGGCATAGAGGCTTGTATGCTTGCTATAAAAGTATTTCACCGTAACACATTGATATGTGCTTTTGAGTTCCATTTTTGGCTCTTTAAAATGGGTCTAAAAAGATTTACCTACACCTTGGACAGGGTTTCTAAGATCAAATTGGTCATGCTAGTTTTTGAATCTGGAAAGCACCAAGTGTTGTTAGAGAAAGGCATAACCAGGGGAACTACAGCAACACATAAAATTCCTTCTCAGTCCGTGTAGTTCCTTCTCAGGCCCTTTCATCCACTTCCTGCTGAGACAAAAAACTCAGAAATGTTTTTTTCTCAGTTTTATTAAATCAACCCAAGCTATATAGGAAGAAGGAATCTTCTTTCTACACACAGCATTATGCTGCACGCTGTAAACTGTCAGAAACACTTAACTTCATGCTGAAAATGCTTTATATCTACTCTGTCCCTCTCTTGATATTTGCTATTGTGAAAGAGAAAGGACAAGTAAGGCAGTTGAAGGTTACCCTTGCACCACACAAAAAGGGAAAAGAAAAGAAAAAAAGAATCTTTTCAATTATAAATAGTAAATTCTATGAAACAGCTGCAACACTTTTCTGAATTCTTTGTTTCTGACTGCTTTCCCTTCATGCCTTGAGCAACCAAAAGGATTAATTCTGGGTAGTTATTTAAATATAGTTACTTGCTAAAAATCCTCTGCCAAGATCAGAGAAAAGGGATTAGGATTAAACTGTTCTAATCAAAAGTAGTGTGGGTTGAGGTTTTTTTTTTTTTCTAATAGGAGCTCTTTTGCTTCAAGAAACAAGTATTAACACTGTAGAGACCACAGTGTTCTGTTGTGCGTATGTCTCAACACCTATCAGTATCTTCCTTACTAAATACAGAGAAAGGTTTTTATGTCGTCTTTGTCTATAGAAGTCACATCGTAGATGTATTAAAGGATATTAAAGATAGTCACAGAATGGCTTTGGCTTCTGTGACTTCCCTCCAGAAGTCACACACAGAAAGCAGGTGACTTTAGCTTCAATTAGAGCTCATCCTTGGTGTGACTCTAATTGTAATAATAATAATTGTGATGTTTTCCTATTGTATTTACTTCCCTTCTATAGTGTATGAGGTACAATAAAACAGTATACACAAAAGATCTCAATGTACAGATGAATCCTTAAGATTTCTCTGTCACTTTGGGTCTTCATTTTCATTATTTTAGTATTATTATATTTATTATTATATGTCTTCTTATTATTTTTTGAAAATGAGTGCTAGTGAATCTTTGCTGACAATGTTTCTCATTGTATTTCAATCACACCCATCTTAACATGCGCATGGGTGTGAACATACTTTTTAATAAGTCATAATGGATATTTTAATGAAAAATAGTCTGGACATATTGGTCTAAGACAAACTTTAGAAGGATACACAGCAAGTTGCAGGGATCATAGTAGGTTAATAGACTTTTTTAGCTGAACTAGTTGAACTGGTACAAAGTATTGGGTATTTCCCATTCCTCTGCAGCATAGAAATCGGGGTGGGGGAAGGTATTTCTGGAAAAAATAGCCTTTTGGTAGCCAAGCAATAAAAATGTCTATCTCCATCTAGTGCTTCCTGAAAGAGGTGCCACTGCCTTTTTCTTGCTGGGGTCTTTTGTAGGGTCTTAATTAATGTTACTGAAAAGATTCCCTTTCTAAGTATCTGTGTCCTGGCCTCATATTTTCCCTCTCTCAGCTTGATGGGAAAGAGACTCTACCTTCTGGTTTTCAGATATCTGCTGCTGTATTCTGTTCAATTGGAGTCTGAGCAGACTGTTTTATTTGTACCAACTCTGGATTTAATGCACCTTCAGCTTGAATGACTTTGCAGTGATTTTCTTGCCCCAACACCATCTAGGTTTAACACTGAATCAAAATAATGATTTATGTAGTAACACTGAAAGTACAAAGCTGAAAAGAGAAGTTTAGAAACAGAAAACACTAAAATACCTGCTAGCTGGATATCTCTGCAGTTGCTTAACCTCTTGTCTAAAACATCGGTCCTACTTCTGCCCTTTAAACCAGGGTTTGTAACAAAACACATTCCTACCATTGCCTTCTGCTCTGAATAACCTTTCCAAGCATTTCTTAAGTAGTTTCCTTTGGAGATAGGTTTTGGAACATAAATGCAATTGCTATTAATTTTTCTTGGGAAACCATGTGCTCTGGTTTGGGGTTTCCTGTGGGACCTACTGGGCAAACTGCTCACAAACAAGAGAGAGACTTCTGTTTACACGTAGGTGTAGTTAACCTATGTGTAAGTGGTTGCTTGATATTTTTATATGTTCTGAGTCTTAACATCTCTGGAACATCACTGGCGCATGGCATGCTATTGACATACTTGGTTGGACCAGTTAGTGGTATGTTCTCTGGTCAAGGTATGAAGAGAAAAATCTACTTTTCACAGCTTTTACTGCACGTTCATGGCGTATAAACTGACATCGTGTTTGCTATGTTGTGCTTCATGTCAGATAATGGCTTCTCATGAGTGTCTGAAATGAAGGGTGATACTTTAATCTGCTTCCACAGCCAATACTACTCTTCCTCCTCCTTTGTATAGTACAGTTCATAACCAAATTAAGTAGATAAGGTGTCAGAAGCTGTTATGCTCTCCCATTTGTAGCCAGGGTTCACGCAGATCAGCTCTTGCTGAGCCTTTCCTTTCTATTGGGCTCTTTGCTTTTCCTCTTCTAAAACCAAAAAAAGGAGCAGTCCTGTATTTCTCTAGAGAATTGAGTTTCAGCTGCCCGATGCTCACGCTGCCTGCTCCTGTCTCCCATTTTTTGAACAGCTGGGGTGGTTCTCTACATCTGTCAAAATTCTCCTCCACAAATACCTAGGATATACCATAGATGCCTGTGACTTTGTTGGATGCTATTACATATCTCATCATGCACAGATGATGATGTGTCAGGCTGACCTTTAATGGGAACAAAGGGATCTATGAGAGGCTTTTCCTTTGGTCCAGCTGTTGGCCCTTGATATGCGTTATTAACAGGAAGGTACAATAATCCCTTTGGTCTTCTGGCTTATGCATATATTTTCACTGGCTTGTTTAGAAAGGAATTAAATCTATTTTTATGCTGAGCATATTTTGGCCATGACAAATGCTTTGTTTCATTTTTATACATACAGATGTTTGAGTCTTAGTGCCTTTTTTTGCTTGGAGCCAGATGGAACCTATCCAAGATACCACTAGTCCTGCAGAGCCTTGGCACCTGACTGCTCTTATATTGTCAAAAACATCAGTAGCTCAAGGTCCTTCGAGAGCACCCGCTGCTGGATTTTCTGACTTGCTGGAGATCTCTTTTCTTTCTGTCATCTACGCTTAAAGAAAACGTTACTTTTCTTCTCTAGGTGTACGCGGTTGGACTCAATGATTTCAGAGGTCCCTTCTAACCATGAAAGTCCTGTGAAACATGTAGGTTCTTACTACCAATTGTAGTTGTGTGATTTTCTGATAGTTAATTGTGGGATGAGATGGTGGGCTTTTAGAGATTAGCCATGATGGGAAACTGTCCCATGGTACAGCGTTCCCCAGTTATTGAGTAGGTCTAGTGGGGATACCAATAACTTTTGAGAATATTTATATCAAGGTGTTTTCAGTTTGGTGCAGGTCAGACTAACAGATTGTCTTTTTCATAAGTCAGCAAAGACTTGGGATTTTAAAGCAGCCTGAGTGAAATATTTAGTAGTCTAACTGACACCTTCAGGTTTGCTTTTCTTCTCTTTTAGCCCTACCAAAGATGTATCAGGAGCAATGAGTTCTCAGGAGGGTATCCAGAGTGTTCAGGTCTCGCTGAAACTGAACAGATGCTTTTCAGCTTTGTTGCAGCTAGATTCCTAGGAAATTCATTAGCATTTTACATGAAATCCCTTGGCTTTAGAGTTGTATACAGGTGACAGTGACAAACAATGGGGAATGCAGGCTTTGTTTTGCATGACTTATTTCCTTGTGTATTTAAAGCTATATTTTCCTTTTCAAGTTTTCTGTGCGTTATTGGCTACAGTCCTCTAAGTTTCTCCCATCGTGTATTGCAGATAGATTTTGGGTTTTTTTTTTGTGAGATAGTTATGAGAAAATGTGATGTGAGAGCTTAATGCCGGGAAATTTGGAAGCTCAATTTTGCAGAGACTTTTAACTGCCCAGCATGGGATGCCTGTTGAATGCTAAAAGGAACTTAGTAGCTTATACATCCAATTCCTTATTTCTCCACAACGTGGCCTGAAATGTTCAGATACATGTGGCAGTGCAGGTAAGGCCCAAAGGGACTGGTCACTGTTGAGAGGAGTAAATCATGAGACAGTCAATTTTTTGGAGAAAGTGGCAGTCTCCTGACGATAGGGAATACTTTGAAGCTGTGAAACCTTGTTCTGAAGTGACAGAATCAATGTCCATGACATAGATTTGAATGCTTTCCTATTAGGCAGTCAGACCCGTTGCTAGAGTACCAAGGGACCATCTTAGCTAATCACTGACATTAGCCGTGACAGGAGTCTGGGAGGCCATAAATAACTTACCCAAGCTATTTATATGAGAAATGTTGTCAGGTGGAGTTGTTCTTTTAATGCTTTATGCAGACTCAGATTACTCCTTACCAGAATACCAGAAATTCAGACAAAGCAGGAGCAGTCTGGTAAACTATTCTCACTACTGGGACAATTTCTGGTGACTTTGTCAAATGCCGCTTTTGGTAGCGTGGTAAAACCCAAAGGGGATTGGGGACAGCAGACAGGACCTGTCCTGTATGGTTCAAAAATACCATAATAGGTTAAACAGTGTCTGAGTTGCAGCGCAACCTGAAAGTAACACTATTTCTTCATCTCATCACAATGGTGGTATATAGTACTAAATGTTGTACTAAATATTGTACATCATAATAGTACTATACGCTGTGGGTCCAGTGTGTACTGGTATTGTTGGATTTACTGTACCTGCCCAGATCGGCTATTCCACTCTGCATGTACTTTTTTCCTCCACTTTTTAGCTTTTGCCTGATGTGTTGTGTTTGCAAAGCCTGTTGTTCTCCTCGCACGACCAAGCCATGGCAACAGCTGTCTCATTTTGCAGTTGCAGAAATATTAATTCCAATAGAGTTGTTAGTCCTATGCAATGTGTGTTATTCATATGTTTATTGGGAGGCCTTTGAATGCCAAGGCTTGAGCATGTCATTTGACTCATCCCGCTGGAGTCCGTGTTTCACGTGTGCTCAGGCCCATGGCAAACTCAATTATTCTGAGTTTTGCCTTTGCAGTTGAGATATTCTAGTCTTGTCAGCTTCTGTTGAATCTTACAAGTGCTGCTATCACAAAAGCAATTCTACTTTTGATTTCTGCTTCAGAGTTTCGCTCCTTTGTGATGGTAATTCTGAGATACCTGAATGTATCCACTCATTCAAGTTTCTCAACTTTGATGTAAATTTCTTGTTGCGTATGAGAATTTTCCATTGTCCTCTCTCTGTTTTTTTTTTTTTTTTTCCTCCTGTTTGATCACCAGTCCACAGGTAGTAGCTTTCTTGTCAGATCTGCCAGCTATGGGCCTTTTTCTTCCAATCAAGTTGATACAATCTACAAAGTAAAAGATTATAGATCTTTTACCACTGGCTGATAACTTTGTCCTACCAGAATTTTTCAAGCACTTTGGACTTACTAAGTTCAAGGAAAACATGAACAGAGATGATGCCGGGAAAAATCTCTTTCAGTCGATTCTTGTACAGAAGCATTTACTTGATGTGTACCCTGTGAAGATTATACTTTTCAGATTGCTTCTAAACCTTTTAATGCAAGTTCTAATGCAACCTGAGCTTGCAGTTTGTAGGAGGGAAGCCTTGTGCATATGCCTGTGAGGTTTAAAGAACTGTCTTTCTACATTTTCTATTAATGGAATACTACTTTACACAAAAGTTTCCAATTTTACCTTTACTATTCATTTATTTTTGAGACCTCAGGTATTTAATGGAACTGTACTCCTATGATTAGTACAAGGAGTTTAGTGACTTGGGATATTCTGTGTGTTAATAATGCTCTTTTCTGACCTGAATTGCTGTTTGGTGGAATCTATATTCTTATCTAATATAATATAAGGAGCAGGTTCTGGAGATCCATGTCTGCTTTGGGACCCATAAAATAGTCTATTGAGCTGGTTGTACAAGCATTTGCAGCCTGTTTTGTGTCAAGGAATATGTTGGTAAAAAACCTACGTCATTAATAAAAGCTTTCAAGGGAGAGAAACAGAGTTGTCACCTCAAAATATTCCCTAGTTCTGTGATTAGGGCAAGCTTGTGATGGTAGGCAAGAGGTATGATTTCCAGCTACCTGAGACAAAAAATGGTTTAAACCTAGATCTTTAAATCCCTAAAGACAGTTCTAACCTAGGGCTCTTTGTTGAGTAAATAAAGGGGGCAGTGGTGTTATTTACTTTTTCTTCTTTCTTGCAAGGACTGACCTGATTTCATCTCTTGATGTCAGGAGATGGTTCACAGCTGGGGTTCTTGGAAACTGGTGGACCTCTAGCTTTATTGAGATGCTGAGTGTGTAAGAAGTTTTGATACATGCTACGAAGTGGGGTTCAAGCAGAGCTGTACACAGAGTGGTTCAGATACACTCGGTGTCCAAAATGAGATATTTGCTTTAATATAGAACTGCAACTGCATGCTCATGTGGCCCAAAATGTGTGCCTGAGCCTGTTTGTCTTCTCACTGTTCTGAGTCTGGAGTGTCCTGTTGCCCAGATCCCAGTATTACCCATGTCCTTTAACGACTGCACAGCAAGGCAAGTTCAGCAAGTTGTGTTCTGGCACTGGAGACCATGTAAATATACTTGAATCCATTAGTCTAATACAAACCCAAACCCTGCGATTTTCTGTTGGATATAGGCTTATTTCAAATTTCCTCAGATTTTATGCAGCTGCTACACAGATTAAATGTTGGGCAGCAGTCTTCTCAGTATTGTTCATGCTTAGCTCCTATTTCACAAGTTGTTATACGCCTGGCCACGCAGTGAAAAACTCATGGCTTTTAAAATGACTTATTATTAGTGAATAGCTGAGAACTCACATACCTGTGTTTTGGAAAAAAAAATTAATAAGAAAGTAGGGGGGCGGGGATTGAGAATTAAAAATTCATCTGGTTGTCTACACTCAGCAGGAAGTTGTTAGTAATAATTAAAAAAATCAGTGTATCGAAGTTTAGTGCAGTCCCTAAAATCTTACCTTGGTTCTCTTTCTCTATCAGTCCTATTGCACATTTAATAATCGTTATATCCTGAATGCAGTCAGAGATCTGTTAGCTGACGTACCTGGAGCAGATGATGGGAAAACCAGAAAGGATGGGATCCATCACAGGTAGCATTTGTGTCCTGAGTGCCATTCATAGTCAGCAGAGTTGTAGTCAACACAGTGAAGAGAGTCCAAAGGGCAATTTGTCTCACCCTTAAAGCAGTTGTCTAAGAGAAGCAAAATGAACCAAACCTTGAAAGTGCCCATAAGTCTCCACTGACTTCAAAGGCAACCAAGGGGGACCAACTTCCACGTAACCATCCAGGCATCAAAGGTTTGATGATTTGAGCCCTGTCAGGTGCAATTAGCACCATTTAACAGAGGTGTAAAAGTACCTGTGGATTTGTTACACGCCCACCTATTCTGTTTGAAGCCGTGGTGCCCAGGTTTGCAATCCCAGTTTGGACAATCCTCAAATTCAGGCACATGATTACTTTCTGTTCCAGATCCAGATGGTCAGGAGCAGTTTGGGGAGAAGAGATAAAGAAGGGGGCAAGGTAGGAAAGAGGATTTTTCCATGTGCTTAAACATATGTGAGTCGTAGCTATGATATTTCAGACTTGCTTTGCTAATGTTGCTTAACATTATGACCTGCTGTGGACCTACTGCCAGAATTCTGAGGCATCAGGTATTTCTCCTGCCATGCAAAGGGCTTTAAAGTTATAAAAGTATGATTTTCTCTTTGTGACTGAATTCCTGAAACTTAACTTTACTATTGAACCTCGCATACCTACTGTAAGTTCCTCGTGTCAGACTTTAAAACTTATAAAGTATACTTTCTGGATGGAAAACATTTTCCTTGCTTCACAAGCAGGAAAGGAAAAAAAAAGGCAGAAAGGTTAATGTAGAGATGTAATTTATATTAAAGCCTTTCTGGCAATCTCCTGTAACCTGAAATTTACGTCCTTTTCCTCCCCATATTAAATAAGAGAGAGAAAGGAAAAAAAAAACCCAACAAAAACTAAGCCCCTTGATTTTATAAAGCAAAGAAATAATGACAGGAAATGGGGATTTTTGTTTGTTCTTTGGTGCGAATTGGAACAGGCATTATGATGAAGTTAAAATGCAGAGGTTAATTGAAAAATGCGATAAACAAAGCCCGTTGAAGGTCTCAGAATAATTTTGCCTGGCAGCACTGACAGCCTACTACCAATGGGCACTAAAGCTACTCCAAACTGCTGGAGAAAAAA
>VXBW01005460.1:105314-146449 GCA_013400375.1 Thinocorus orbignyianus | reverse complement strand
GGAAAAGAAAAAAAGAAAAAAAAAAAAAGGAGAAAAAAGGAGAAAAAAGAAGAAAAAGAAAAAAACCACTCAAGTTAATTGTCTTTCTATTCCTTCCACCTCATTTCAGCCCAATTATATCTGGGAAAAGTCACTCTACCTAATTTGCATTAATGTACCTCTATGGAAAAATAGCTTTTTTTTTTTTTCTCCCCCAGTTTATTATGGACATATTTAAAATACAAAGAAACCCAGCAGAGCAAATTGCTACAGAAAAGTCGTGGATAAGGATCTTGATTATTTTTTTTTTTCCTTCAGTTGTTTTGCTACCAGATAAATTCTAAAGATTTAATGTTAGACGGGGGTATTTTGTCAGTAGACATTCTTTAATCACAGGACAGAAGATGTTGAAATACCTGCTGGAACTCCATCATCTCTGGCTAACTCCTGTTATTATGAAGGAAGAAAATGTTTCGTGGGTTGTGATAAACTTAGCGCTTTACCTGCACTTGTATGTTTTTCATCGCAGCCTTCAGAAAAGCTGCTTAAATCCTCACTTATGTTGTGTTTTGAAAATAAGTCCAGTGCGTGATCCTGTTACATGTACAGTTTAATGGTGCAAAAGAACTCCAGAGAGTGGCCGTCACATTCATATGCAGCACCATGTTTCTGCTCCCAATTTCAATTCACATTTTAATAAACGCATTAGGGGGGCTCACTTGTTGTTGTACCCGTGCTACATCTAATTTCTTATGGAGACGGTGAGGAAAAACAGTGTGTTTTGCTCTAAATTGTCAGTCAGTGTGTGAGCTCAGCCTGCCTCTTCTCAGTGCCATTTAAATTAATAGGTGTGATTATCCATGCAGGCCTTATTTTCAATGTCCTGTGTTTATAGTCCCCATTTGTACATCGTGCTGGAGCTAACGTGTTCATAACGATGTGTAACAGCTGGCCACAAACTGTTGTTTCTCATTAAAAAGACATGTTTCCTGAGCTTTTGGGGATTCTTTATACTAAACAATACATACTATTGACATTTTGCCCTTTTCATTTTCCTTTAGCTCTTCCCTGCAGTGGGATATGTAGGCTTCAGGATTCGAAAAGAAGACCTGAAGGACTTTTGAGAGATAGCACCAAGGAGAAAGCCACTTTGAGTCATGAAAGATCCCAGGGCACTCTTTGCAAGAAAAAAAAGTGTGAGTTATTATTGTCCTGGACAGGTTCCAGCTTGTAGGCTGCATTGTAGACTATTTAAGCATGCGATTTCAGGGAGGCAATCTCCCCTTGAAAGGCTGCTCTACCATGCTACTGAACTTACAATGACCACTGTGTTCTGCTCCAAGGATGGCTTCATCCCAGAGGTGGATGAAGTGCTTCCTTCAGAGTGATTTCAACTAGGACCAGATAAGTAATGAGTTCTCTACTAATTACACAAGAATCCTGTTTTCCATTTATCAGCAATCACAGGAGGTCCACTTAAAGAATCATTAGGCTTGTTTTTATTAGGTCAAAGATTTTATGCTGTGACATCATACTTTTTGTGCTCATCTACTTAATGTAAAATTGGCTGCTTTTAGTGTTTTAAAAAAGAGACAGACCCAAACTTGAAATCATCTTCTGTGACTTGAAGGGATAAACCTCATGGCACTAATGGGAAGGAGGGCTTGTGAAGCTTCCATTCAGCAGCTGATTGGAATCGATGGCCAATTAGCAGATCTGTACCAAAAGACTATCTGAAAGTCTCTGCAAGACACTACAGTTCTTTGTGAAGAGTCAATGGTCGTGTAGCACTGGAATGCATCATATAGAAATACACACTTCTGTGACTAAGTTCTAGTGAAAGTAGTCTTTTGTGTAGGAAAATACATATTTCTCCAGTACAAATTTTAGAGATTGAATAAACAGAAGATATGCTTGAAATATAATTCCAACAGTATTAAACGAGATATTTTGCATAAATTGTAGCTGTGGATGGGATCAAAAGATGCAGCATTCTGAGTGTACTTTAAAATAGGTAAAGATTAACTAGCAGATATGTCCAAAAGAGAGAACATTTCCAAATCCCTGCATAATTTATGTGGGAGTAGGTTACAGTGCCTGTGGACTGAACTCCCTGTCAAATGTAAATATTATGAATGGCAGCATCTACCATAAACAAAAAAGAAGCAGCAAAAATGGCTCAGCAAAAGCCTAGTTGGAGCCCATGATGTTCAAAGCATTGAGAACTGCAGATTTAGCCAGGATTCTTCCCAAGACTTCCTCTGCAATCATCACTTTCTTTCAGTTCATCCAGTCAGGGCTATGAATTACACCTGTTGCAATATGCAAAAGCACATTCTAGTTTATTACCATATTCTAATCTAATATAAGAGTGTATTCAACCAGATGCCTAAAAAACGTAAGAGAGATTTAATTGCATGGAAATATACATACATACATATATATATATATAAGGTTATTGTATTGTGTTTAAGAAAGGGTAATATTTAGCAAGGAACAAACAATTCCATACGGATTTGTGCTCTTGTTATGTCGGTGGGTTTTGTATTCAGCTCATTTTGCTTTCAATCTGGATTTCGCCAACCCTGAAGTTCAGAACTATGACATTATTTTTGCCATTGAATTAGATGATGGCTTTCTGTATTCTGTTGTATATGTTAGAGACGGTATGGCAAATCTCTTGCTTTTCATTTTCACCTGCCTGCAGTGACTAGAAAGGTTCGTTTTTGTCATTAAAACATTGCAAGGTCTCTGTACATACTTAAATCTTAATACACTGCAGCTATAACAACAAAGGGAGTCATTTTTTCAGGTAGACTAATTCAGCTACGTTAGTTCTGCTGCCAAGAAAGGACTCTACTCATTCAGGAGAGATAAGATTTAGGTCTAAAACTCTAGAATCTACTATATCACATTATACTGAAATAGAATTCAGCTCCTAAAATATGCATATGTTATGTATTATACTTGCTTTTGGAATCTTGACTATATTTTTTGCTGTGTTGCCTTCTGTTGCAAACGATTTATTTGCAGATTCAGTAACCCAGAACACCCAATTCTGCTATTTTTCTCTGTAGAATAAAGAGTTTTGCCATTTTTATACAAATCTGCAGGGAGTCTTAAGAAGCAGTGTGCTTTTTTTTTTTTTTTTTCTGTCTGTATTGTTTTTAATAATGGCAGACTGAAGGCTCAGGGAGAGAAGATTTTTATGGAATCAGAATGTGATTTGCATGTCTTATAGGAAGTATCTCTGCATTAAAATGTTTCAGTCATCTTTGTTTCCCTGACTTCTCTTGTAATTTGGATTATCTGAATACAGATGGCTCAGACTTGCTCACAAGAATTCTAAACAAATAATTTCACAAGATGATAGAAAAGTTTTTCTCTGTATTTACATTCTTAAAAAGTCTTTTTTTTTTTTTATTATTTCTTGTGTTCTCATTTTCCTTCTGTTCTCACCATTCAAATCGCCCCTCATGTCAGTGTAGCATCATTGACATAATGATCATTGAATAGGAAGACAAACCAAGAAACACTGTCCAAGAGTCAATGAGTGTTAATATTACGTGCTCATTCTTAATTGTTGTATGTTCATTTTATACCCTTTTTCCTCATCTTGATTTCTGCCTTTCAAGTCGTTAAATCTTTAAAAACCCCAACTTTTGGCATAGATGGTGCCCCACAGTTGGTGACTGGAGACAGGCTCAACTTCCCATGGATGCTGGTCTCTAGTGCTAGCCAAGATGGAACAAACTGGTGTGGAAATAACATGCCACCAACTTTGTTCAATACTTGGCCCTGTATCTCCAGTGCTCAAATACTTTTTTTTTTTTTCCCCCTTTCTTTTTCCCCCCCTACTGTGGACAGTAATGTGGAACGGTCATAATAACGACATTCGTTGTAGGTCAAACTAATATCAAGCCAAAATTGCCTCTTAGTGGGAAAAGTGAACTGTTAGTGGTGAACATTATATGAAATAACAAACGTAATTAGTTGCAATAAAATATTGATATTTTAGCAGTCTGTGATCCTATTTGCAAGACAAGCACTTTTTAATATAAAACAATAAGAAAATAAGAACAATATCTCACAGAGAAATTAGGAATGCATGCTCACAATGGAATCCCAGATATAGCATTTATTCTTCTATGTATATGTATACCATGGATTTTATTTTTGTTGTATTTGACCATACCTCTTTCACCAGTAACATCTAGTCTTACACATGCTCTTCGTTGGAGTCCCTTTGTCACTATTAGCATTACTCCTGGACTCATTAAGCAAGTACAATTGGTTATGTAGAAGTGCACTTGAGATCTGGCCTGAGGTGGCTGAATCTTAAAAAGTTAATTTGGGAAACAAAGCCTTCATATCTAGTCTGACTGTCATAAATATATGCATCTTAAAAATGGACAGAATACTGCTTGTACTTCTCCATTTTAGTTTCTTGATTAGTGAATGTTTCTGTTATACCATAAAGAGAGATCTGCTGGAAAGATCTGAGGTACTGGGAGGTATTAAGAAGATTTCCATCTTTGTAAGTTGGTCAAAGCGGAGAGGAGGATGTCAGGGCTGCAGAGAGGACAGTTCTGATTGATAGTTACTCCTGCCCAACTCACTGCAGGGACTGAGACAATTTCTGTTGCCATCAGCCTGGATGACACTCAGTTTGGCTGTTTTGGCTAGAAGGTCAGAATGATTTTTCCATTCAGATTACTGTCCTCAAAAGGCTTATTTTGTTGAATTGACAAGTTTTCAATGTATATTTTGGTAGTTGCGTCAAGGTGATTATTTTATGAATTTCCTATTGAAGTCCTATGAATGGATAAATTAAAAAACACTGGTTAAAGAACGTTAATTCTTGGCTCCTAATTCGAAGAAACTATTTATAATTTGGGAGCTACACAGAATATTTAGTTTAATCCTTAAGTTGATATTGAAGCCCCTGTAATCATCTTTTACTGCAAAACTTTTTGTGGTGATTCTAATTTGCTTGCACAGTCACTTGAGATCTCAGTTATTCTTAAAACTAATACGTTAAGCAGCTTGGAAGATAAGAGGAGTTATTGTCAGAAGCAAGCCAAGTCATTAAATCAACATTGGGTTAACAAGTAAGGTGTAATGTTTATGATGACATTAAGGTGAGAAGGAAAGTAATGATAATCTGAACACTGACTGACTGCGTAAACAATCCTTACTGCATACGCTGTGCTTTGGAAACCAATACAAATTTAATGTAATGTAGTGATAAAAATGCAAACAAAAGCAATTAATAGAATAACTCCGATGTAATTCTTCCGAAGTAGAAGATGAATGTTGCAGCAGAGGCATATGAACAGTAAGATTCTATTGCCCTTTTCAGTACAGATTAATATTATTTTCTTTAAATAGAGCTCTTCAAATAACTGTAGATATTTTATGTAGTAACTCTGTTGATAGTTTTCTTTACAAATACCCACAACTGGAAAACGAAAAGTAATCATTTCCCAAGCCTTAATGGCTATTCTGGTGGCCCAGACCAAGGTGACAAAACCGATGTTCTGAGAACAGGCCTTTACCTAAAGTTGAAGGCAAAAGTAAATGTTCTGAAGCAATAATTCTACAGTTGAGAGCCAGCTCATTCCATAGTCTTTCATGCTAAGGTGGAATGTTGCCTTTGTTTATTTTGTTGGGTTTTTTTTAATTATTATTTTTTTAAATAAAAACTGAATACTGGCTCCACTATTTGGAGCTCAAGGACTTGTCATTTGAAGTAGATTTGATTGATCTGCCCAAAACAAATACGCTTGTCTGACAAAGTGCTAATAAACCCCTTCTGGCAGTTGCAGAGTGCTTCTTTCATGATCTTGCTGTTTGTTTTTTGAAGTGATGAAATTTATAGAGATTTGTTATAAGGTTCTAATTGAATTTCACAGGAGTAGCCCTGGTGTGACCCAAAATGGGGAGGGGGGAGGAAATCCTCAAAGCGAGTCTCTGTGGAACCAATGATTAAAAACAATAAACGGGAAAAAGAGGTCCAAGCTAGAAATAATCAACGTGAGACTTAATGAAGATTTTTGAGATAAGTTAAGGTTGATAATGTCTAGAAGATATAAGGCAGATGAAAGAATTCACAACAACAGAAAAGTGTTTATTAAAACACCTTTTAAGACACCTTGGGAAGTAAGAAAAGCTGCTTTTAAGGTTTCCTATTAAAGGCTGGGTGAATTAGATAAATTTGCCACCTGCAGCTTTAACAGAACTTTTTGCTTAGCTCTTAGTGCAAGGTTTAGTTGACTTTGAAAAACTTTAACAACCATCATCAGAAAGGCTTTATATGAAGTTGGTGACTAAAGAGCTACATCAGTCCTATTTTCAACAACTTTAAACAGACCTGAAGTGAGGTAGCAAACTCTCTTGGTTTTGTCAGAGCAATTTGAGTCTCAGACTAGCTTTCTGAGGAAGCTAGATAAAGGTATGAAAGCTAACTTGGAAATTTCTTAGGCTATATGTAGACTATTCCTAGTTTTTGGAGAGCTATCATTTCAGTTCCTGGTCCGTGATGTGGCCTTTGCTATACTGTAAGTCTGTGCTAGGGTATGATTTGCAAGTAGGATATCTTCATCGTCCCTCTTGCCTTTCTTGGGCACATGAAGAGTAAGCTCAACTAACCATAGCAGCTCAATGAGTAGGTGGGAGAGAAGTTCTTTGCCACATCTGGTAAAGATTTTAGCTTTATGTTGGAACTGGAAAACATTTATAAATAAGACAAAGTCAGCGCTGAAATCTGGAATGATTATTTGATTTTGGAACAATGATGATATCTGGGAGTCACAGCCTCCAGTGAGGTGTCTCCTACACCAGGTGTTGGACAACCGGCAAACAGCCTACACCATTCATTTCCTTATGACTGGTAAAAAGGCTTTAATTCTTCTAACGTAATTTCAATATGTAGAATGCTTTATTCCCAATCTTCGTTTTGGTTAACAAAGAGGACACAGTGGAAAGCATCTCTTTGTGCCTAGCACTAAGTAAAATATGAGGTATTACAAAACCTTTGCTGTCTCCAGCGTTGAGTAATGGGATTAAGAGAGCCTGGGAAAACAGGCAAATGACGGGGGAGAGGTATGTGCATTGGCTGCTACTTTTTGCTAAGCCAAGAGGAGGTGAGCTGGCTTTGAGATTGAGTGACAGGAACCAGAGTAGGTGTACAATCCCCATCAAAGTTATACACCAACTCAGTAAGACATTTTGTGAAGTACAACATTGTGTGAGACAATTATATTAAAAAACTATCAGCATAACCTTTCTATCAGCCCCTGGTCAACTGGACATTTTTGGTGAGGTCTTTATGACTGTCACTCAGTCCTTGACTTCAGGCTTAGGCAGCTGCAGTTCTCCTTTTAAGCCTGCCTCTTAAATCAGCTAGAAATTCATACTGCTGTAGAGATGGTGTCTGACTTTCTGTGCTACAAAGAGAGACGAATGTTCTTTTTAAGTCTGCAGGTTGTGCCTGGTGGTTTTTGACAGCAGATTGAGGAATTTGGTTTTCATCTGCAACACTCTCACATTTCTTGGGCCATAAAATAGGACTTGCTGATTTGAAAAACTGATTTTGGATTTTGTTCTTGAGATTGGCAAAGGAAATAGCTTGTGCATGCTGACCTTCGTGACAGCCTGTGAAGCCTCTGCATTTGAGCTGATGCTTGAGAGAAGCTGAGGTGAAGAGATGGCACAGGGACGGATTTTTCTCTCTGGGAAAATAAGCTTTGTGTGTGACAAAATGGAAAAATGGACGGGTTTGAGCCGAGAATGCCTGTTCATTTGCTTTTTTGTGCTTTTGTTAGGATTCAGTCTAATTACTTTGTCAAGGGCAGCTAAACCCTAAGACCTCCATCCTGATGTTTGATAGGCTGATGGAAATACGCCCTCCCCTATCCCTCCCCTTCGTTTTAGGTACCTCTCCTCCACTCTTCCTCTGACAGTGCAACAACAGTGAAGCTTCCTGGATAAAAATTATTAGTGAATTAAATATTTAACTATTTCACTACTCTTTGCAGCAGGTTTATGGAAGTCATTGAGTTTTTTGAAGTCAAATGTAGTAGTTATTTGCATGCGTGTTTTAGCAGAGGGCAACATGAATCACAATGCAAAGCTGCCGAATTAAGATGCCTAAATGTTGGGGGAAGAGCTATGCTGCCATTCTTCACACTGTAAAGCTAAAAACCTTCTTTAGCAATTGGGTTGTTTTATAAACCAAGAAAGTAAATCTAATTTGAATTAATTAATTAAAGACTAAATTAATTTAAATACTTTTTGACATTAAGAAAGTATGTTGATGGACAATTTTCTCCTTATATCTTGTTTCATGTAAGTCAGATACCCACATTTCAGTGCTATTAATATATTCATTTTATATGTATTGTTGATGCAATTTTGTGGATGTTATGATAGCGACTGAATTTTCTTGTGAATGGATTAAATCATAAAAAGGGTCCTTGTAGCAGTCAATTGACTCTTACTGTACAATAAACGCCTGCCAACTGAAGTGCAAATTAAATACTTATTTGCAACACACAATGCAAAGCATTAAGTATAAAAAAAACCAAACAACCTGGGCTACAATATAGATTCACAATATGGAGCCAAAGCCAGGCAGCTTTAGAGCGTGTCAAATAACCTTAGCAACCTGATAAAATATGACATGGGAAACAGTTTACACTTGAGCAATTATCTGATAAGAAGCAGTGCTCGGAGTGAACCCATTGCAGGGTGTGTACACAGATAGCGTGTATATCCTTGAGCAGGTGTACAGGCAGGCAGAAGGGCACAGTATATGTCTGCTTCTATATGGACTCAGTGAAACAAAACTTCATAATATATATTAAAATTCAGTAGGCATGTCAAAAACGAAGATGGCAGATAATAGAGGGTTTGAGTAAAGAATGTTTGAATCATTATAGTGATGTAGAGCTCCTGTAAAGTCACTGGAAGTATACTGAAATGCATCTGAAGTAATGCTAAGGCTGAACATTATTGATGCTTTCCCACTCATTCAATGCAAATAAAATAAATATAAACCTAACAGACCTTTAAATGTTTCCATTTATTCAGCTTGTTTTGTTGGTCTTTTCAGATGCAAAGGGTATCTTCTGTTCCTTTAGCACATTAAAAGTAAAGGTGTGTGCCTTTCTTTGGAGATGTGTTGAAAATGAAGTGAAAAGAGTATCTGTAGTGATTACTTGTCAGGTAGTAAGAGACTGTACGGGATGGGGGGGGAACACAGACTTGAATGAAAGTTCTTCTAAGACCCCTTAGGTTACATGAGCAGTCATTTAAAGAAAGTTTCCAAAGCAGATTGACATCTCTGATTTTCCACCTTCTTGAGACAGGCCAAGTTCTCACCTGACACAGATCAGCACAACCCCTCTGAAACACGGGGCAGTGGTGACTTTCATCAGCTACAGATTTGGACCTGTGAGATGCATGGGTTTCTGCTTTATTTATTTTTTTCCCCCCAGCTGTTGAATCAAGGTATTTTTAGCTGTTTGTCTGTCCGAATCTTTGTCTCCAAATAAATAAAAATAAGATCTTGTAACAGAAAGTAGGTAGTCATAACTAGAGGTGGTGGTACCCACTTTGCTGCTACAATATTCAATATACTGAATTGAAAAGGTAGAAATTATAACCACAGATATAACAAAATAACCACAGGTAAAGAAATAATGGCAGGAATTACGAATGGGTGATTATATTTAGGAGGAGATAACAGCCTTTTATAAAAAATTAGAGCAGCCGTTATGTGATCTGATTATGTTAGCTGCCAAAAACCCACAGGGAAGTCCTTTCACTCCATCTGTGCAGCCAGAAAGATGAGAATTGGCATGGGAGCTGTTACTCTGACGCAACATCCCTATATGCTGAGACAAACCTCTTGCGATTACTCGTGAAAGTTTGAGAATAAACTGGATGGGTAACTGTTTTCTCTTCCCAGTCATAATTTCAAGATATAGACAAATTGTTGTGACAGCTGGATGGGAATTTTAAAACCTGGAAATATCAACTGGAATAAAATTGTAGCAGTCTGCTAAGCAAAGCTAAAACAATGGCCCTTATTTATTTCTGTAAGTATAAACGTATTAATCTGCAACTGTTAGTCATGGTAGGCATTAATGACCAACACTTTTCCAAATAACACAACCCATTTTCATTAAATGTCCAGAAGCTTATAAAAGCAAAGTAAGATGAAGAAATATTTCATTATCATTGTTAAATTCAAGTTTTCCTCCATTTCCATTTAGTACTCAGATGTACTCGAGTTCGAAACAGGCAGAATGCAAGCCAACAAACAGGGCTCTGTTACCATGTATTTAGAAGTTCCTAGGTACTCCAGGTACTGGGCATGAGAATTACACCGGTTTGTATTCAGGAAAATCTAAATTTTTCATGTTCTGACACAATAAAGGAAATCTAGGGGAGTGGCTATTAAAGCATAATATATTATTAATAATAATTATTTTGCTTTCCAGAAAGAAAAGAAAAATTGACAGGAAAATACTGCTTTAAAATATAGAATTTTCTTACTATATTACAGCTCTCTAATGCATGAGATTTGTTTGAAATGTCTATATTCTGTCTTCGGAATTGTCAAGGAATTTGCATTGACTTGCTTTTCAGACACAAACAAATAGACTTTCTGCAGGTTGAGCTTGATCTCACAGGTTGCATATGTCCTACCTACACTTTTGTTCTTTCCTGGCCTAAATAAAGTTCCTGGTTTATTTTCTAGGAAAATTTCCATAAAAAATCCTGTTTTAGGCATATGCATTAGCATCAATATTTGGAATTCTCTAATTCAGTGCCATACACTATTTTCTGGGTGAACGCTGCAATAATTACAGCTTTATTTGCATTTGCATAAACATCCTTTAACCTTGTGAAAAAGTTATCTGGGAGAAAGAGAATATTACAGTATGTTTCCTTTGCCATTTCTGATCCAGGAAAAATAAAATGAACCATTCTCAGTCTAAAACCATAGGAAAAAAGTGCAGTTTGGGTATCAGTTGGGGGTTTAACATCAGCTAATCTCACCCATGAGGTTATCAGTTTCCCAGTGATCCTATTTAAATCACCTTTGATACCCCAGCAGGCCTTACACTTGTGTCTACAGTTGCAAATGAGAATTAATATTATTCACAGCTATCAAATACATGCTAAAACAATATAACTCTGTCCAGGCAAGCATATTTCCTTATTTCTGAGAAGAATTTATCTTCGTGTTTCAAAAGTGTAAAGACCTAAGACCAGAAATGTGCTAATTTGTGAAGGTTGAATGTTGTAATCCTTGCTCACGAGAGCAATCCATACTGGAATGCTTCAACACCTTCCCTCGGAGTACAGTTCCCTGAGTTAAATCAGGAGATTCAGTACTTCAATAAACTAATAAGTAACTGAAACGTATTTGAGCACTAATGGCTGTAAAGTTTGAAGTACATTTTGTTCACAGCTGAATTTTGCTGAATTATTCACCTATTGGTAAATTTTTCCTCTATAGGTCAGCTTTGATTAAAAAGATTATAATATAGCATAAAATTCTTGAAAAGTCATTGAAGGTCAGTGTTCTGGTTTACTGCTAAATTATAATTTTGAGGAAAAAATACAAAATAATAAGTGGAGACACTTGATGTTTTTATTGAAATGGAATGTCAAGAAACGTTTCAATTTAAACACAAATGATACATTTCATTTTTGCTTTGAAAGTTTAATTTTATGCTTAAATTCAAATAAAAGTACTTTAAGTAAACAATTTCAATTGAAAAAATGCTTTTAGAAAAAAAAAGCTTTTTCAACTGGAGAGTGCTCACCATGTCAGATGGCCTTATTCCAGTCATCGTAAAGATATAAAGTTGTTAGAGTTGTAACTTCTTATGAATGTTTTTATTTCATGAGTACGTCCCACCAACAGAAGCCACAAACCTCTCAGAAAGTTTTGGCCAGTCCTATTTCAGTTACATATGAATTTATATTGCCCTGAGGGAAAACGAAACGTGATGCAAATCAACATTGTTCAGAAATATGGTGCTTCTAAACATCATCTCTATACCAACATATCAGTCGTAGTGGGAAGTTTAAACAAATAAACAAATTTGAGTAAGTCCTTAAGATGTTGGGCAAGAGATGATTAGCTGCCCAGCTCGGCTATAGAAACTGCAAAACAATATGACCTTGCCCAGACTATCAAAATTTAACTTCATTCAATCTCATCCTCTAGCTAGGTCTTGTTTCACAAGGAGAGATGATGGATAATTTTTCAAGTCCCATATTTCTGGAACATTTGCTCCTTTGACAACTAGAGAAAATGAATGTATTGCCTAAAAATCCCTGTGCTCAGACACAGTCACATCTCATTTCACTCTTCTATACTCTTTTTCATTTATAGATGTAGACAACCTAATTTTATTTTTTTATTGTTGTTGTTCAGGATGCTTACTTACTTTCCAGTTTTAGGAATTTAAGGAGTGTTTGTGTTGCCTTGTGTTAGCAAAATGCTTGATCTTGTTTTTTTCTACAGAAAAAAAAAGAGAAATCATTCTCTTTCTTTCTCACTTCATACCCTCCGCCCAACATTGTCATAAAAACATGAGAATCCATTGGTATGAATTGGCAACCCCTAGAACCAATACAGGGTGGGAGATAACGGGATTGAGAGCAGCCCTGCTCAGGAGGACTTGGGGCTGTTGGTGGATGAAAAGCTGGACATGAGCTGACAACGTGTTCCAGTAGCCCAGAAGGTCAACCATATCCTGGAGAAGGTGCCAGGGAGACCTTTTTATAGCCTTTCAGTACTTAAAGGGGGCCCACAGGGAAGATAAGGGCAAACATTTTAGCAGGGCTTGTTGCGACAGGATGAGGTGTAATGGCTTTAAATGAAAAGAGTGAAAATTTAGACTAGACATAGGGAAGAAATTTTTTAGGATGAGGGTAGTGAAATACTGGAACAGAGAGGGTGGTAGATGCCCCATGCCTGGAAAAATTGAAAGTTGCATTGGGAAGTCTCTGAGCAACCTGATCTAGTGGAAGACGTTTCTATTTATTGCAAAGGGATTGGACTACATGACCTTGGAATTTTATGATTCTATGAAACACCAGTCTGAGATGGATCTGGAAGCCTCAAAAAAGTGTCTCTGGAGTAAGGAGTTGTAAGAAGGCCTTTTGTTCCCTGACTTATCTAACTCAAAATGTTGTGATATACTAGAAGCAAGAAGTGCCATAAATGATAAACTGACAGAAATAATATCTTTGATGACAGTAATCTCATATTTTTTGTGTTCTTTTCGTGCTTTTTCCTTAGGTAGGTTTCCATCATTGAGCTTGCTGTCAACATCTGCTTCCATCTAATGAAAAAGGTACTGCTTGATGTAAAATTCTGACACGTGTTCAGAGTATAAATCCACTTTGATTTACTTTTAATTGTGTGACTGTGATAAATTACTGTGCAATTATCATGTTTCAAATGGAAAGCTGAAGCAATGACAAGCCTCTTTAGACTTTTCTGTCCACTCCTACTAATAACTGAACATGCAGTGATTCAAAAATACTGCTTCATTTTTTCACTGTCACAACACTATTTGTACATCTGCTCGCTTTCTAGTTTCTGAATAGCTTTCTCATTCTTTTGCCTCTAAAGTTGAATTTTTTACTTCTTCTTTTCATTTTTGGTCTTTGTCTGCCTAGTTACATTTAAGAAAATTGATCTAAACTACTGCAACCAGATCAAGCCCTTCCGCAGACTCATTCAGAGTTTACCTTTTGCTAAACTAAATAATTTCAAATTTCTAACTTTAGTTAGAAAATAGATCTGCTGAGTGTCCTCACATTTACAAGCTCTTAGACTGGGCCTAGATTTGAATTACATTACATTTTACTATATAAAATTTCTCAAAAACTGCTCAAACTATTGGGTTTATGCGTAACTGGAAAAAAAGAGATGCCTAAAAAAGCTATTCAAGCTATTTTAGTAAAACTTTCTTTTCTTTTAGGAAAGCTTTTGAAAGTAAAACTTTCAGCTTCTACAGCTTCCCAGGGTGATGACATCTACCGCATAAAAGTGCTGAGTGTAGACTTTTCATTCCATTCTAAGCTTCTGCGGCCTCTTTCCCGCTTACGCTTAATTGAGAACTGTATTTAGGCATTTAGGAAAAAAGAAAAAAAGGTAAAAATATGCCTGATGGGAACACGTTTAACATATATTAAAAGATCAACAAGTGCATGGAATGTTTTTCCAGCTTCTTTTAAAACATATCTGTTACTTGAGGCCATAGTCGGCGTGTTTCCTTCTTTTCCTCTTTAAATAAGATGACAAGTCCTTAAAGGACTTGTTCAGAAACTAATAAATACACTCCTACAGGACTCCACAACCTACTGGATTAAAACCCCTAGGAGGTAATTGGGGTATCTCTGAAGTGAGATATCAGTTAGTCTTCACTCTTTTTGCTGAAGTGATACCGATGTCTAGCGCACTATTAATGGTGGAGGAGGATTGTGTTTCTGTCATCTGGTGACTCCCCTAGAAAGAAGCTCCCTGACTTCTGGTTAAATGACTTTCACTCACGCTATCTAATGATTGTTACTACAAAATGTGCAAAAAGAGCCAAGTATTTTAAGTAACAGGAAAACTAAGTGTAAGTTTATTTTATTTAAAGACACAAAATTATCTTAGATTTAAAACTTTCAGAATTAGACTTAACTGTTTTCCCAAGCAGTTGACCACTGGTCCTGAGAATGCTCCTTTAAAATGGATCACAGTACTCTCAGCTTGTTTTAGGGACATCTTTTCTTGATCTGCAATCCCTTAACAACCCCAAGCTCTGTCAGACACTTCATATCTTGGTTTATATCTAGAAAGCTTTATTAAAGGTAGAATTAGCACAATCTTGTTAAGTATATGCAGTATTTATTTACACATTTATAAATTATAATTTATAAATTATAGGAATATGCATAAAAGTACAGTATTTAGACCACACTTATAAGTCTTGTTGCCAATCCAGCATGTTTCTCTAAACCAGAAACAAAGGGCCAAATCCAGTATTAACAGCTCCCTGTCAAGTCATGGGAAATCTTGCTCTTCCAGCTGCTCAGTGCTTGTTTCAAGCACTAAATGCTTCCAAAGAGAAAAGTTGTGAAGTCATGAGAAAGAGTCTCATTAACAGCAATTGGTGCAGAACTTTAAAGTCCATGGTGGGAGAAATCTTCTCTACTTGGGAAGTGTCCAGCACTTCTGGGATTAAGCCTGTAGTAGAACTACTAGGACATGAAATAGTAGACACAGTCAAGTTCACATATGTTTTTGAAGAACGTTTCCAGCACTTACTCCCCCATGTGAACTTTACTTTTGTTATTGCAGTTCTGACCCCCCCAGAGAACGAGAAACACCTGCTCGTGCTGATAATCTAGGCATAAATACAAAAAGATTGCTGTGCCTATGGGAGATGGGGTAAACTCTCCTGAACAGTTTCCCTCTCCCACAGGAAGTGACATAAATTCTCTAATATAGTCTAAAGAAATCACAAGCCTCTAAGTTTCGTATTCAAGGTTACGCCTCATTTACTCAGCAATGTGGAAGGCTGTCAAATTATTTTTATGTTGATTGCACTCAGCCTGTATTATAAGAATTTCACATTTAGAATCTTCTCTTTAAATGTTTGAAGTAACTGAAGTGATGTTAAAACATATTGTTATACCTTCTAATAAAAGAAATAATGATTTGTGTAAGAATTCCAAGACATGCTGGATGCTTCTTAAAAAAAACCTTGCATTTAAATAAATGCTCAGGGAACACAAGCTGCTGTTTGTATCAATCAACAGCTCAGTGAAACAGTTGATTAACCAAGAATTTTTCTCCACTGGTCAAAAAGAAAAGAACATTAAAGATCTGTGTTCATATTAACAAGTAAATGTTGAAAGGCCTACATTTTTTGAAATCAAACCTAAATGCTCTTTAATAATGTTATTTAATTTTTATTTTTTTTAAATTGAGGATATACAGATAAATAGTTTAAACATCTATAACCACTTCTTATCTAGCAAAAGCCTAGGATTTCTTTTTTCTCTCACTTTTGTTACATCTGTAAAGACTTTACTGAGGTCAATGGAATTACACTATAAAATCCATCTGAGAAGAATGTCAGGCCTCTAGATCAGAAGAAATTTCAATCCAATTCAAGCACTAGTTCTCGTTTTCTGAATGGTTAAGGTCAGTTATAAGGATTTAATTCGTATGGTATACAATTCTGAACAAATAATCTTGTTAAATCAGTGACTAAACAAAGAAAGACCATTAATTTATTTCCATTACAGAGGCCTGACAAGTAAGGCTTCAGACATTTCAGAAGTGAAAAGAAAATCTTAAGAAAGAATAACAGCTGGATGAAGCACAGTAATTTTCTAACGTGCTCTGGCTCTTACATCTGAGGCATTTGTTTTGGAAGGTGAGATACAGGGAGGTTACGATGAACTTGCTATGAGTGAATATTTTTGATGAGAAAACAAATGAAAATTAAAGGCAGTAAGTGCTTGGTAAGAAACCAACAACCCAAAATAGAAATGAAAAAGAGCAAATAGGGAATACTTTGAGGGTTGTTCTTGGTTGTTTTATGAATCTGAAAACATCATGAGTGATTAAGTGTGGAAACTGAACCTTAGCACTACAGTGAGTGGGACATATCTTTTCTAAATTACATGTCTGAAAGTCAGAAGTCTGGCACTGAACTGCTTGCCCTGGGCTCCCTTTATAGTCAAGAGAGAAATCTGGGCATCTCTGGAGGGCAATTCATCTTTGACTAAAATAGGCATCTGAGATAGGTCAAATGAATTGCCCTCTAGAGGTGCCTGTTTCTCTCCAGTTCAGGCTTAGATGTCTAACTTCTGAATGTCTAAAGCTAGGTGAGATGAATCCCACTTCAAATCATCTCGATCTTACATTGTTCCTCCTTTGAAAAGTTAAACAGGCATTTGAAACAGAAAATCCCTAAGGCATGTCACAACGGAAGTACCCAAGGCTGACCGAGAAGTGAAGAATGATGTAGTTGATTGACTCTGCAATCAATGTTTTTAGCCAATGTTTTTAGTGTAGAACTTGACCAAGTCTCTGTGAATTATAAAGCCTCTTGCATATCACACACAAAAGGTCATCTGGACGAGTACGTAACAAATATCCTTTACCCGTAAAACTAGCTCTTTGATTCTTTTTTTACTTTTGTAACTTTATGTGGTTTTATTATCTAGCGTAGTGATTGATATGGAATTTCCTTTGGTTTTTCACAATTTTACTTGTGATTAATTCAATACTGAAACATCCCTTTTCCTTCATTATCCTAAAGCATACAACCAAATCTCTTAGTGAGACTGTAATACCTAACGCAGTCATCTGCCCGATATAATGAATGCACAGATTGCTTTCTGTTGATTTCCCAGCATCCTCATGATTCTTTTTCATGACCACAACAGGTCTTATTTTAACCCAAAGCCAAAATGAAAAAAAAAAAAAAGGAGGTTTAAAAAGTTGTTCTCTTTTACATTTTTTCTTAGAAATTATAGCATATTTACTTAGGTCTCCTGTGAAAACTTGGTATAATGGATGAAGTGAAAAAATTAATTATAAAAATAGTTTGTAGAATACTTCCATAGAAGAAAAATATGTTTTTAGTAATCTATGCAGGAAAAAGCACACTGTATCTTGAATGTGCATATCAAATTAAATATCATTAAATTGTATACATAAATTAATTAAACATTTGGGAAATTGAATTTAGCAATGGATCACTGGCTATAAATTCCAGAATTCTACCTTGGGCTAAATTAAAAAGTGACCACTTGGTGTTTTGACATCTCATTAGGAAAACTGCCTTTACCACACACTAGTCTATTTGAACAATAGAAAAGAGTGAATGCTAAACGTGTATGTAAAGGATTTGCTGAAAATAGAACAGGCCTAATCTGAAAGGAAAATATAACTGGAAATGATGTCTGGGTTTGAAATTATTGGAATGAAAAATAAATAAAAGTTTGTTTTTTCATATTCTTTCTGAGAAATGCTGATGGGTCATTTATTCAGGGAATGAATACAGTATTGGCAGGTCTCAATATTGCAATGCAGAAAAAGAAATGGAAAAAGAAGGAAAATTAGAATGAAGAAGAAAACATATGTCCTTTATTTAGTTTGCTTCTTTGTGCCACTAGACAATAAAAGCATTAAAGAATAAAAATCTGTTGTTTTTTGCTGGGTTATTGGTTCAATATGTGCCGGGCACACATTCAGGTCTTCTTTGCCTTGTAGGAAATCCACATGAACAAGATGCACAGAGAGGGATTTTAAAAGTGGCTTCAACACAGTAAAAGCCCAGAAAATTCAAGCATTTATTGACTCAGTAACTCTGTAAGCGTCTGGTAAAGACTGAAGCAACAAAATGCTGGAGATGAAGATCTTTCCACCTCTTGCAGCTTGGCCCTGTGTCTTCTTTGCCCTGAGTAAAATGCCTGCACATTCAAGAGAGATATTAATTAACATTATGTAAAACTTTGTGGAGAAAGAATACTTTCAGAAACAAAAGTAATTTCAAATCCACCTTAAATATATTACGTGTTGTGATATTTACAATATAATTGTAACAACTATCTTCAAAGTAGGACAGATGCTTTGCTCAGTTTTCATTTTATGCTCTCTGTTGATAACTGTAAGCACTGGGTTTTTTATAGCTCAGCTTTACTACTTTTCCTATTTACCTGTACGTGAAGGATGGCCTTTTAAATTTGAACCTTTTCCCTAAGAAAAAGAGTGTATTTAACTTTACATTTAACTGTCACCTTTCTGTATTTTATGAACTGTATATCTCTTTGAATACAAGTTTTACTGGACAAGAGTTAGACTTTCCTTCATGAATGAATAGTAGCCAGGGCGTTGCAAATTTTTGCAGTGGTAAAAATTAAGTAGCAATAAAAATAAAAATAATAATGTCAGTGATTATTACAATAATGAAAGGACAAATCTTTTATTATAGTATGGTTATGGTGGCATTTATATTTACATGCAATCTTACTACTGCTTTGAAGGCCAAAAATCATCATCAAGTGACAGCTACTCATTATCTTGACACTAACATGAAATTGTACTGACATAATGCAAGAATAAAAGGTATCTTGGGGCATACTGAAGCTGGATGGGAAGAAGGACAGTGCTAAATTAGCCTGTGTTTCATTGACCATAAATAGAGCTTGGTTTTTAAAACCTGGCAAAATTCAGAGCAAGAACGAAGGCTGCATTTCCATTTTCTACATCAGATCTACATTTTCTGCTTTTTTCCACATCGGATTCCACATTTAGAATTATGTGCATAAAACATATAGATCCTTTTGAAAGCTAGCTTTATTTTCAAGGGCCTAATCAAAATAGAATGACAACTGAGCATGTATTTAAAAGATTGTCATGATTAACATGCTGCTGAACATCAAAAGAGTTAATGGGCTTTAACTACAGGTTAGATTAATTTAGTATGAATTTGGCTGTCTTAAATTGAGGAGACTTGTCAGTGAAGACACGAGTCAGTGAAATGTCCTAAAAGGTATTAATTACCTTTCTGTGGTCCTGATTTAGTCATCAAGCTTAGGCTGGAATGAGTGGCTGTAAAGGAGATATCTATCTCTCTGCAAATAGAGATGATACCTCCACATAAAAATATTAAAAGAAAATTTTTTCCAAATAATCCTAGACCAATTTTGGGATGGACAGGTTTGACCAAAGAATATCACAGATTTTCTTGTTCACGAAGCACCCAGTAATTTCAGACCAGTTAAATAATAGAAGAAAAAAACCCACGTTCAATGGGTTATACTTTCATGAATTCCTACAGTGATTATTGGCAGGGCAAAGAGAGAATCATACTGTGAACTCATTAATGCTATTAGGTAAAATAAAAGGTGGTTTTAACTAAGTAGGTTGCAAAACGCTAAGAAGCCAGTAACACTTCTTATACTTCATATTGCGCCTGGAGCTTTTAAGGTGGAGTTGGCAACATTTGCTAATTAAATCTTTCACCCATGAACTGGTGAAGCTGGTGAAATCTAAGGTAAACTTTTAATTGTGCTGAGTAAGAGCAATTAATAGTGGTGTAGCCCAGAAAATTCTAAATCAGTGGTAATTGGAACGACAGGCAGGACTTTTCTCCAACACTTCATTAAACTTCTATTTTTATGGGGATTTCTTCATTTCCACTGGAATGAACAAGTCAGTATGCATGACTGCAATGAACTTTGATGAATTTTTCTAAGTACATCAAAATGAGCTGCATCTTCTATTAATCCAAAGAACCCCCCCACTCATACATACAGCGATAAACCCTCTGATACACACAGAAGGCGGCAGGATAATGGGCATGAAGGACAATCATATATGTACGTATATAAATATATATATTTTTTGCCTGTCAGTAATAACTCTGAACTGCCTACAGCACTCAGAGTGCCTCTTAAAAGTCAGGTATTGTATTGAATTTAAAATTCTTTTATGCTGAGCAGGGAAGGAAAAAAAAAAAAAAATCAAACACTTTCTGAATTGGGCCCAAATATCCAAGGTTAATTTTCTGAGAAAGCTGCAGCAGCTAGATAAGGCCATCCCCTGCAAATTAGTTTTGCCTGCCTGGATTACAGCTAAATTTATGCAGCTTGCCTTATCCTTTCAGAAGCGCCTCTGAAGTGTTGTAATTAACTGGCACACATAAAGTGAGCAAATTTTCTGCTTGGTGGCAGCCATTCCTCATTTCATCTCAGTTCTAACCCAAATGGAAAGGTAGTTTCTTATTTTTACTGTTAAAAAAAAAAAACCAAAACAAAAAACAACAACAAAAAAAAAACCACCAAAAAACCACACCACCCAACAAACGCACAACCCACCGATATTTTGCAAGAAGTCTTTGAAAACAAACATGAAACAGCTTCAGAACAGAGTTAAGGTTTTAAAAGAGCACAAATACTGCTGAGGGAGCAAAGTGGTGATTTGGCATAATAATAAATAAAAAAGAGAAGATGGAGATCATGTATATGTATAAATGTATATATGCCTGTGTAGGCAAGCAGACACACATATATCTAGGTTCCAAAATTCTAGAGTTCACTAGAGAATTTTTTTCTCTGTTCTTTCTGGTAAGATCCACATCCAAACTCTAGGTTAGGGAAAAAGTAAAAGCGATGTGTTTCTATTTTCACATCAATAGTGGGTATTTCCCAGTCGTCTCTGAATTATGTGTGAATTCCTATGTCTTTTGTTAAGGAAAGTCAAGAGCATCTGTAGTGTTTTTAAGATAATTTTCCTTCTTTCTGTATAAAATACTTTAATATTGTAAAAAGAAAAGAATTTAATTGAACTAAATCCCCATATTTGAAGTAAAATTGGTGTACACATATGTACACTTGATGGCAACAGGGTAGACTGGAGACAATTTAAACCCAGACTATGCTAACTTCTTCCTTTTTCTGTAGAGATTTTCACAACTCTTTTTATTGTGGTAGTCATTGAGATTTTCTGCCGTTATAATAACATCTTACACCACCTTGCCCTGTTTTTTCATATTTTCCATTTGTCCCCTTGTTTACTCATTCATAAAGCCTGTCAAATAATTTGGCAACTCTTGATATATTTTTGTAATAACATATTTAGTGAGTACTTTCTCCTCTCCCCCACCTCCTCAAATTCTTGTGTTATGAAAACCCATGTAATTCGGTGAGAACGGCCGTTTGCTGAGAATTCTGATGATGAATTTCTGCTGTGCCATAACCAACAGTGTTTGACTTTGCCTCCCCCCTCAACGTTTTCCCATTTAGCCAAAGTAATTTTTAGGTTTGTTGTCAAATCTTCATGTTATCCCTTTAGAGTGCTGCAGAAGGAGTATTCAGTGTATTACAGACCATTGTGCACTCAACTACCTCCATTTCAACTAGCCTGCCTTGGTGGAAAGCTGTATTTTTGCTTCCTGGAAATTGATATTAGAGCTCAGCTGGGAATTTTCTACAATCTATTTTTACTCAGAAGTTTCAGCTGTGTCAAATATAAAGCTCTTACTCCACGGGTAAGTGGATCAACAAGTGTGCTGCAGTGTGTTAGACATACAGAGCATACCCCAAGTAGTAAATTTTCCAACAATTGAGTAATGGCAGCAGGAATCAAAGGGCTAAATCCTGCTTTCAGCTACACAGGATTAAATCCAGAGCAAATCCACTGAGTTCTGTGGAATTACTTGGGATTTAAGGCAGTGGAAGAGTTGAGCAGAATGAGTCCCTTCTTATTTAAATTATAGTTTCTAACAGCTACTTGCAGGGGAGGTTCCTGGGCGATGGACTTGTGCAAGAAGAGAATGTGACATAAACGCATGGGATTTTTATTTGCTTAATCTTCAAGTGATAAAGATGGACATTATCACCGTCTTGACCGTAGTAAAACATCTTGCCTGAGAGGGCTGCCATCTGGAGAAGGCTGTCATGTAGGAACAGAGGAAGCTAAAGAAGGGCTAAAACCATACGCAGTTTAAAACCTCTTTAAAAGAGTCAAGTAGAGCTGAAAACAGCTGGGTTTGAGCAGAATCTAAAACTTCATCAGGAAAAGCCCGGTGAATAGGAGCCTAATTATTCATAAGAATTTTACAGGGATTAATTGGTCTTTAACCAGGAAGCCCATCAGAAAACAGAAGAATTAACTTCTGTGGACTGCAGGATTAGAAACAATTGACTAAAGGACAAGTTGTAGAGACCTAAGAAAAAGGAGATGGAAAACCTGAGGTTAACCAGTGAGGGCATTTATCCCACCCTTGATATCCCAGCAAATTGACTGGGTAGGTGTCTGAAAGATTTCTCAGCACTATGAAAAAGTGTTTTCAAACTCTTTGAGCCACAGGCGCCAAAATCATCATGCAAAGACAAGAGTCGAGGGAAAGTACAGTTTACACAAGTCAAACAACTGTTTCCCTTCCCACCAGGGCACTTGCAGGAGACATTTGTAGCAGAGAACAGATGGTTAAACACGAAAATTTGGACATCATGCAGATGAAAATCGCATTCGTTTTCATATGAAAATTGCCTATATATTTACTAAAATTACTGCACGGTTTTGAGAAAATGTAGTCTTCAGGGGTTTTTGGAGTGTTTCTTTTTATTGTCTCTAACAATTTACATTAATTCTCTTCTTTACATGTGTTTCATCACTCCTACCTTTACTCTTGCCATTATACACCAACCTTTTTTCTTATCTTACAAGTGTAGATTTTTCTTCTTTATTATTTTCATAATATTCATGGTTCTGTTTATATTTTCTAATTACCAGCATCAGTATTGTCACGGCCATGAGGTTTCTTTTCATCACACATATGTATATATGGTAGACTGGAATCAGTGTCTTCTCTTGATGTGTTCACTCATAGATAGATTTATTGGAAAGGGAATATTACTTTGTACTGTTTCATTTCAGGACAGTGATGAGTGGGAATGGTTGGACAACTTGTGTTGCTGATAATCTGTTATAGCAAGAGATCTTTTCTGCTAATGCATATGGGCTTTAACTAAAAGTCCAGAGAGGGGTATCATCAGGACATGTGTGATTTACAGACAGATTCTTGCTAAATAAATAGGCAGATCTTAGAATGTGTAGAAGAGAGTGTGCCACCTATGCTTTCACATTTCATGTGCCTTTTATTTCCACTGCCCCTGGTTATAAATACAGTAAAGACAAATCTGAGAAGCTCTTTCTGAAATAATACCAAAGTAATGTTGCATTATCTTTGGGTTTTATGGAAATTTGTGGGCTCAGTTTGTTTCAATATCCTGTATCTCTAATAGCATTACTTCTGCTTAAGGAAATTAACTGATGCTTTGTGAATGATCATTTATTCATAGCCATAATAATTCTTTTAAGTCGCTGTAGAATTTAAACACTATTCCATATTCTTTTGTAAAACCATGGGACTAGTTTATAGCAATACGATTATTTATTTCTTATACCTTCATTTTTTAAATGAACTTAACTACTTTTCAGATTGGTACGGATCTTCTCTCAGATTTCTATGGACTATACCTAAGACTTGGTAAATGTTACATTAAAGGGCTCTGGCGTTTCTTTTCAAGTTGATACCCAAATCCATAGGATGATATCTTAGACATGGATATTTTATCTAATATGATTATATTTGTATATAGAAGCAATCAGATTTAATATAGGCATCTTTAAAAAAAACAAAGAAAAGAAATTGCTGTGATTTGTCAAGGTTTTTCACTGAGTTTTGAGGTTTTTTTACGATTCTCAGCCATGCAGTCGCTCATATTGATTTTAAATTAAACCTTAAATGACGAACTGATACATGTATAAAACTAATGAATAAAAATCCTGTTTACCAATTAGTTAAATCCAATTAGAGCTTAAGCTGATAATTGTATAAACCTCTGGTATGAAAAAGAAAAAAATATGCTCAGAGCTGTTCTCTTCAGTATGTGTTGGAAGATATTCTTCTTGGGAACTTGTTACTGTACTGTGACATTGAGGAAAACGCTAATTTAACTGTGGTAAAACAGTGATATCGAAGTCAGTACCAGCAGTGCTATTGTCAATGTCGTGTTTTCCAACAAAAGAACACCCACAAATCTAAGGAGACAATGAGAGTTCAATAGTCAGCATGGGTACATCTGTTACCTGTTAGCAGAAAAAAGATGTCATTTTCAGAAATTGTGATTACATGTTAGTTATCCAGAAAATCTCTCTCCTGAAAGGCAGATTAGATCTGGGCAGTTTGATGTGTTACAGCACAGTGCAAAATCCATAGTTCCTCAGTTGTGATTTGACCTTTTCTTGCTTCCAGAATTTGCTTTGACAAAGGAAAAGTTCTTTTCTATTTTCAAAAGGCCCAGGGCCCAGGCAGGTAGCAGATTTTTCACAGGGAAGAGTTCCTAAGTGGTAGTTTACAGATGCAGGATATAAATTCTTAGTTGCTGAAATTTGGACTAGTTTTGAATGCTCTTGTGAATTATACAACATTAACTCACAAAGACATATTGTTCTGTAACTCCATAACATCTTTCACTCAGCAATAAGCAGTCCCTATGCTTGAATTTCACAATCATATTTAATTTTTTTTAATTTTTTTCCCCCAAAAATCCCAGTAATAGAATTACTGTAACGGCATTAACATAAAACAGAGAAGCAAAGTAATAAGTGCAATTATTTCCTATCTGCTGCATCCTTTCTTAATTGAGGGGTGATTGAGACTAAAATGAAATGCATTTTGTTACATCTGCACCATAATCACAGGGCTTCTCCCTTCATTTAAATACTGAATGAAATAACTGCCTGAGAAATGTTACTGAGAATTATTGCTATTCCTATATAACAGAGTTCACGCAGTCGTAGCTTCATTAGTGAGGTTGAATGATGTCACTTTATTGAATGCATAGTATTAATACTGATAAAAAGAAAAGCTGGGTGAATGGGTATAGGACCTTACGCCTCTGTTGCCATTAGTTCTTTTTCCTTTCTGATTGCTTTCACTCTCGTGACCTAAACTCCTGTGGGCTGGGCTACAGGAACATGAATCCAATGTTTTGGGAAAACTATTTTCCCAATTGGATGGAAAAGCAAGGACAACAGAGGGCTGCTGGTGTATTTTGCAGGTACAAAGATGACAATTCTTCTGCATTCATGGTAGTTCTTCAGAATTCATGGTAGGACAAGAAGGACCCCTTGGTCCTACAATGACTTTTCCTTTCCACCACAGGCCTCATTTTATTATTATTTAGGAACTACCATTTGGACTAAAATGTCACTATTCTAAAAACGGTCGGTTTTCAAGCAGTGGTTCTCTCTTTTTCTAACTAGAAACCCATGCCTTAATATATTAGATTATGATACAGTAGGAAGATACTGTGAGCTAGTAGCTAATCTTTAGAATAATTTTCCAATGGACAACCCTGTTGTTTCACAAGTGTGATCAGTACTGGATCATTTCTGGCTGTTTAAATCCACTGGAATTTCCAACGTTTTGAGGAATCATTTCAAATACACACCAGTGGCTGAATTTCTGAACTTTTTAAGCAAGTAAGCAAGCATTTATCCAGCAAACAAAAAATTGGTAGATCTCCATGAGGCCCCAGAATAATTATTTTTGATCTGGTGGATTTTTTCTCTAAGAATGTAATTTTAGCTCACTCTCTGCAGATTGATAACTGTGCAGTTCAAAATGAATGCCTTTGATGACAAATGAAAGACACATATTTCCTTTATATGAAATATTTGGGCAGAGGCAAGATGAAGCAGTAAACATAAACTGGTATTAACCACTCTTACCGTAGAGAAGACAAGTGACCTTCCAAGCCAAAGACCTGGACCTCTAGCTGTCAAGCAGAAAAGGAGCTTGCCTTTTATAATTAACGCATAGTGTCACAACCCATTAAGGTCAAAGATCCATTTGTACACTTACTATAAAGCTAAACAGGAATTAGAGGTGTGGAAACCACCAAAACAGGTGGGGAAGGGCTTTCATGGTAATTAGAAAGATTTCTTTTCCACTCTCCTTTCTCAATCTGCCTGATTTACAGTCAAATAAAAGCATTGCATATTTGTGGGGAGTCTAGTATGAAAAGATGCCATGCAACTAAGCTACATTGGTTTGTTGTTTTGTTTTTTTTTTTTTTTTTTTTTTTTTAAATGCCTCTCTCACATATTTTTTGTTTTATCTCTGAATTTTCTTTTCTACAGACTTCATTACAAGACATTCGCAGTTCCAGCTAGCTTAGATGGGATAGCAGAAAATTTCAAAGTACTTTTATAGCAACTTCAGGTCAAGATAAAAACAAGGCAATAATTATGTACGTCCAGGGACGTAACAGCTTTTTTACATTTCCCTGGTCTGTGTTTTCATTTCACACTGGGAAACAAGGATTAGGACAGGTTTTCAAGGCAGTGAATAGCAGTTAGGACTCACATGTCTCACTGCCTTTTGTGCTCCAGAAAATATCTCTCCTGGTGTATTTGAGGCTTGATCTGGCTTCCACTGAGATCAGTGAGTCTCATGTGGATTTTTAGGGAGAGCTGGATCAGGCCCGTTACTTTAGCTAGATCCTGACTAGACCAATATGTGTATGAACTGACAGAGATCACCTGAAGGTGATACGTTAGTGCTTTAAAAAATTCTATGGAAGAAAGGAAAAACAAAATACTATGCACGTGTAGGAGAGAAATGAGGTGCTGCTGGAAATTCTAAGCCTGTACAATTAGAGTTCTGATCATCACTCCACTAGTCAAGCGAAGATATAAAATCATAATTAATGTGTTTCTGCACGTAATGAGACAAGTAAAAGTTTTTAGTTAGCCATTCAGAGCAGACATTTCTACTGATCTCCTGCAGGAAATAGGTTCTTGATGCAATCTCCTATTGATTGAGTTGCCAGACATTAACTGGTGGCTGGCTTTTGAAGGATACTGCTTTGAGAAACATCATGATGCCCTTTCACAATTCCTTTGTCACGTGCTTAGACTTGAGCTATCACGAAGGAGAAACAATGATGGAAATTGAAGTAGGATCATACACATTTCACTTTCTCATTAGGATCAGAATAAAACAAGTGGGATCAAGATGCTAACACAGGTCTTTGGTTTACGGACAGGGAGGGCACTGCCTACATATGAGGACAAGGAGACATTTAGTGCACATTGATCTGCATCTAATCTGTGCTGTTTATGGAGCAGCCTGGCCAGATGCCAGCTCTTGTCTCTGGCTATTGACGTCTTACATCTTAAGGACCTCATGAAGTTTTGAAATTGGTCTCAATGTTCTGTATTGGAAACATAAGAATAGTCTTCGTCAGAGTTAAAAAAGTTCAGGACTGAAAAAAGTAAAAAGTGTGATGGCAAAATATGATGTCAAATTTGATATATCCACTATATCTATTTATGCACCTGACACTGATGAAAGCACATCAGTAGAAATTATTTTGGATCTTGATTGGGAACTGCTTATACAGATACATCACAGTGTCCAATGCTTCTTAGGATAAAATGAGAAAAAAAAAGTTGCCCAGTTTTTATTAGAACAGGGACTAGATTAGAAGTCAGAGTATTAAGTGGTGCTTTCAAGGGCAGCTTTTCAGAAATGGAGTTTTACCAGAGGAAGAGGGCATAAGAAAAAAATTATCATTCAAATTCCACTGTCATTTCATACAGAGATTTATAGCAATTCTCTAGATGTCTTTAAATTAAAAGGGTTCAATTTCTGAGACATAAACTCTGGTATATGCCAAAATCTAAGTGCAATTAGCATGGCAGTGATGGTTATAGAGAATAAAAGCAGAACACAAACCTTCATCTTAAATTGAAATAGACTCCATATAAGCAATTCAAATTAGCCAAAAGCTAAAAGAAAAACTCCTTCTATGCTTAATAAAATAATGCATCTTTTTACTAAACTTTGATTATCAGACTGATATTTTTATTATTGAAAATATTTTAAAATTCCTATTAATATAATAGTGATTTCTCTCAAACTTCATTATTCTTGAAAAAAACCATAAATTGCAGCTCATGCTAGTTCTATTAATTAAAAAAAATTCCCGTCACATTACCAGTGATTCATTACCCTTCTGCATATCTTCAAAGGACAGAAAATGTGGAAGTGGACACTGACTAACCCGTTCACAGTTATTTAGATGCATGGTACCTAGATACCACTGTATTTGAAAGAAGAAATTTGTGGTAAAAATAAATGATGGATACATCAGAGGGATATATTAAACAGCCTGTAGCTAATTTCTAACACAGAAAGAGTCCTGGTCCTACAGCCTGTTCAGTATGGACAGACATTATGCACATAGGGAACAGCTTGGAGCATCAGGTTAAATTTTGAAGACATGAAATACTCTGAAGTTTGAGCAAGCAGCTTTAACTTCAGTATAGGCCAGAATGAGCAGCAAAGCATAGTATAATTTTTTTTCAAGGTGGTGATATTAAGGAACACTGTGTTGGGGTTTGAGGACACTGGTAGAGACACCAGCAGGTCAGAAGCATCACGAAAAGGCAATTTATCCCATCCTATGACATGAGGTTTCATTTTATGTCAGCAGTCGGTTTGCATTCTGTATTTGGCAGTGTTCTCTAGTGTTTGTACACCATCAGTTGGGATCATCGTGGTTGTATTTGCTTGCAAGACAGGGAAAATTAATTTTTAGCTGATCCCAGCTAACTTCTAGCTTGTTCTGAGTCACACTTTTGCTTTTAAAGTAAGCAGGTGGTTCTGTTGATGAGTTTGGTGTCTGAATGGAGGCATTGATGCGCACTTTGTGTACAGTGGAGTGGTGTTTGGTGGGTGAAACACAAAGGACTGCTGCAGTTCTCTTCAGGACAAGCAAGGCCACTGGAGTGTGACTTTGTCACACATGCAGGTGGCATTAATGGAGGTCATTGTTAGAAAACAGGATAATGCAGCATCTGTTTGGTATCTTCAGATTTCTGAAACAATTCAGGTTTGGAATGAAGATGACCATTTGACTCAGATGACGAAGGACCCAGTGGAACTTGTTGCTGACCCCAAAAGCCAGTGCTCTGATTAATTTCTGCTGTGAATTTGTTAATTATTGACCATTTGCTTTGAATGCTGTTCTCTGTACACCATCTCAGACCATGCCATAAAAATATAATCCTGTGGACCAAATCTGAAAGCAATCCAGTGCCCTCTGTGGCGTGCAAATTCTAAAGCCATTTACTTCCCACTATGCAAGCACTGAAAGTATGACAGAGCCATCTGGAGCGCTGAATCTCTGAAGGAAAGATGAACAATGGAATCTTTGTTTGTTTAAAAAAAAACACCACCAAACCACAAACAGCATGAAATAAAAAAAAAACTTTAATATCAGCTTTTGCCCATTAGCTCAAAACAAAGTGTCAGTCGAGAGACACGAAATGGATTAAGGGATTCAGAAGAAGACAACCCATTGGCATTGTCATATTCCTCATCTGCTGTGAAAGCAACGCTCAGTATTAACTTAATTTCACAACAGTTAAATGGCATTTGTCACTGTTAGATGTGACAATCATCTGTTCTGCTCCTCTGCCTTTTTGAACTGTGAGTTCTTTCGCTAGTACATGTCAGTGAATCAATTATTTTATGACTCCGTTTTATATTTCCTTTTCAAATGACATTACAAGCAGTGGGAAAGGAAAAGGAAAGCTGCTCCATAAATCAGCGTGGCTTAACTAACTGTTAGAGTGCTACAGTGTACCTGCAGTGACCGTATCCTTGAACCAGAGGTAGAACAGAAATGTGTTGTGAATTAAAAATAAATAAACCAAAATGAAAAGAAGCAGCACTATCCAGGAAGAGAGGAATTGAGTTAGAGACGTAGCAAGCTCTGCTGTTTACAGCCAGTCGTTTAATTACTGACCCGTGTTTGGGATAGAACCTGCTCTACTCCTGCCCCTTCACGCTGAATATGATCTGCAGAATTTTTTAATGTGCTGTATTTCTACAAAATCAAGTGGGTTTTTTTTTCCCTCTCTCTTTTTTTCCTGGATAGAACCGTAGGATTACGAGAATCTCTGCATTTTCTCTTCTTCTCAGCATTTCAGAAATTACAGAATTGGGGAAAAGATGTTTCTTTTCGGGTGAGAGACTCTTAGGGTAGGGAAATGGGCAGGATACTTTCTCTAACCTGTGCTGTTTTCAAGTGTTACAAAAAATCCTGGGGAATGGTAAGTGACTCACTGCAGCAGGTGCCATGAAGGATCTGAAGCAGAGGAAAACTGTTGCCTGCAATATAGAATTCTTAAAAGGAAAGCTAACGGGCTGCCAAGGATGGGGAAAAGCCTTGGCTGTTGCATTCTGTTGAGCTTCTTTGCTGCCAGGCTTCAGTCTGTGCCTACAGGTTTTGTTTGGAGAAGTCTTGCCTGGTGATACTCGCCAGGGAAAGCAAAATGCCCTTAAGAGGCTACAATCGCATAATATGCCTTACCTGCTGTTATGAAGACCATTGTCTTCAGGTCAGGACAAGAAATTCCATTGTCTTCCTGATTTTGAGGATGCAAGTTCCCAACAGTTCACAAAAAAACCTCAATTACTCAAGTCTTATACCAATACAAGAACTCTTTTTTTTTTTTTTTTTTAGGTTAGCTACTGATTCACAGAATACTGATTCTTCATTCTAATAATTTCCATGGAAACACAATGGTCCTATATTTCCAACCCCCTGACTCCAGTAGTTCTCCATCCTTACAGAATTCCTTACATCCTTCTTGAACTGGAGGGCCCAGAACTGGACACAGTACTCCAGATGCAGCCTCACCATGGCAATAATTTCCTTCAACCTGCTGCTGATGCTTTTACTAATTAATGCAGGTCAATAAGTTGTTAGCCTACAGTGTCACAACAGTGCACTGTGACTTGTGACTCAGTGAGGATGACCAGAAGAAGGTGGATTTCCCATGGGCTCTTCTAGCACTACATGGAGCTGGAGTGGTTACTGCAGTTACTCTAAGTAATTAAGAGGAGCTTGAAAATCAGCTCATTGAGAGGTACCTTGGAGCAATGAGATACCTCCTGCCCTTGCCATGACCTGTGCAAGCTCCAGGCAGAACGACAGCACTTGCAAGAAGGAAGTCATGGGAGTCATTTTAATGAGAAAGTGTTTAAAGGGCTGAGGCAGTAAACACTTTTCCTTGAAAAGATCAGATAGTACCAACGTCTCGCACAGAATAAAAGTGGAGCATCAGAGGAAAATTACAGGAGGACTGCAATGTTCTCATCCTATTCTTACAAGAAAAGATTACAGAGCAAAAACAATGGCATACTATGAATCCTTTTAATTGAATTCATAAGATTAAATTAATTCTAATTTCTTCTGGACAGGTGCAATACATTATCAGAAACACAGGAAATCAGCAAAACAACCACAGCTTATGAGTTGTTTTTACTCTTGTATTTTAACAAAGGAAATTGGTCTAACATGTTAAAAGCAGCTCTTAGTGAGACTTTGCTCTTGAGGTTGCAGACTCAGCAGCGTGGTGATATCATGATAGTGTGCAGAAGAGGTAGACTACTAAATAATCAATTTTTAAAGATAAAAAGATTAGCATTCACAAGTTTTGCACGATGTGTGCCTAATACCACAGGAGAAAATGTGGAGCCACGTGACCTTCAGGAGTTTTTAGAAGAAAGTTCTATGTCAAGGAATTTAGCACATGGAAATTAAAAAAAAGCTTTATATTGAAGGAGAGCAAGAGCTAAGATGTTGACAGAGCTGGAAGTCTGGAAGAAGATTAAAGGTAAATCACAGAAATGGGTTTTATGGGAAGGTCAGATTATTGTCGTGTGTAAAATTCAGGGGGAAAGAGGTTTTAAATATATTTGTATATAGGAATTTTATTTTAAAAACACGTTTGCTTGTACTGAATATTGCTGAATGTTGGTGGATTCTGGTCTTAGTCCCATAAGGTATATATGAATATCTATAACTTTAGGCAGTGTGATGTGAAGTTGTTTGCTATAACATAGTCCAGCCTCCTCAGTGTCATAGCCCAACAGCCTTGCTCAGTTATTAACCGTTAAAATAAGGCGAATCCTCTTCCTGCTTCCAATTTGGGAAATAAATTGAGCTCACGAACTGCAGAGCAAGCACCATGTTTCCTCCTGGCAATCTGCTTTATTCAAGATACTTAAAAATGTAACCCATTCCACACACAACCAAACTGCAAGCTGCATTTCACCCATGTCACTTTGTCGATTCTCCCGTTCTAATCTCAGCCAAATGGACTCGGAGATTTATACGGTGTATGGGCACACGGATGTAAACAAATATAGTGCTGATAAGGTGTGCTCTCTGATTTGCATTGTTTGTCAGGCCATTGAGTGAGATAAGAACCTTTCTGGCTGTTACATGGCCATGGAAATGTCCTACACCCCTTCCTGTAGAGCTAGACCCTTGTGAGGAACAAGAACCTTCCCTCCTACAAACTACGTGTATCCGTGATCTGCCAGTCTGGAAAGACACACTGTTGGAGGAAAATTGTTTCCAGCACAGAAAGTGGATTTAATATGAATATCATTGTGCTTATAACTTTGCCTCGCATCAGGTTCAACTCTCCCTAATCTATAAATCCATGTACTTTGCAGCCTGGTATAAAGCCAAGGGTTGTTACTATCGAAGGTGGTATTTGGTACCACAGCTGCTGGAACTCGACAAAAAGAGTTTGCCAAGAAACTTTGGCTGTCAGCAGTGTTGTGAGCAGTCAGGGGGATGCAAGCACACAAGGATATGGAATTTGCCACTACAGCTGCAAAACAATATGTGGTGAAGGTGTTCGGCGTTATAAAAAATCATCAAGATCTACATCCAGTCTCATTAGCTGTCTCCAGATCTGTTAGAGAACCTGAATGTCATGAACGTAAACAATTTGCATAAGAAATGTCCAAGCTATGAATTGGAAACAAGATTAAAAGATGAAACAGCTGCGTGTAATTGTCCATCCCCTGTGGAGTTTAATATCACACATTACATGAAAAATCAGATTTAGAGATGAGGTTAACAGAAGAATTAAGCAGAAGAGGGATTGAGCAGTACTTCCTACATGGTATTGTGTTCACACCCACCTCTTTCCTGCCTTTCAGAGGCTACTCTGTCCTGAAAAAATCATCCTTGGGAGAGGGCTGCAGGATTTGTTACCTTGCTACATTTAACACGTTTACTAACGACAGCAAATTGATTTTTATTTATCTGGCAAAGCAAACCTTGGTCTTTTCCCCCTAATATTTAATCCTCTTCAGCAATGTAAATAATGAGAAAGACACTTGCAGATCTGATTAACCTGCAAGTTCTTTTTTAAGCAATGAGAGATCAATACTAGTACCAACTCCATTAAGCAACCCTTATCATTACTTGTGTCTGTGGATGCAAGAAAACAAATATATGATTATTTTTTATTATAACAATTCAACAGTAGTCTAGTTCTAAAAAAAAACAACCACCCCAAAACCCAACCAAACCCAAAAAGAAAAAAAAAAAAGTCCAGATTCTACAGATTTTAGGAATTCTTTATTAGCCTAGCCATGTGTTAGATGAGAAATTTTCCCCTTCTGACAAGGCAAGGGATTTGTTTTGCTGTTACCACTCCACTCATAATTTAAATCTCCTTTTTAGAAGTACATCTGTAGAACATGGTGTTCTTACAAAGTGCTTGAAATGTCAGCTTCCATCAGATGGAAGTCTTCTGCTTATCTGCAGAACAGAGAGTGGAAGCATGCCATGCTGACCTATCAATGTTTTAAACTCAATCTGAAAAACAGAGTTTCTAGATGATAGATTAGCTCACTTTCCAAACTAGTGATTCCTTAATGGAAACTACTGGTGAGGAGCTACGGATCACTGTCAGCCCTTGAAACTCTTCTTCATTATAAAAATTTTNATCCTAAAACTGCTGATGCTCCTGTATCTTTGTTTATACCATTTATTGCCTCTGTGTTTTCCTAATGCTAAGCCTTTTCACATTCTTATGTTTTAACCCTTGGTTTCTCAAAGACTGCTTCCCTTTAGTGGTTTCATAATGGTAAATATTATAGTAGCAGCACATATACGTGAGTTTAGCATAGCATGGCAAGTCACAGTCTGACAGTAGTTCCTGACAGTCTTTTAAACATTGGTTTCTCTAATCAATTTGGAAAACAAAGGAAGTAAATTGTGTTGATATTTACTTTTGGATTGGTGAATGGCCACAAAGTCTGTGATTTTTGGGCTACTCTGAAGCATGTTATACTCATCCATTCTCATCTGAAATTAGACATCCAAGAGTTGAAGGTTGTGTTCCTGTAACAACTCCAGCATCTTCCTACAGAAGCATCGTGCTCTGGGTGGACCTGCTCTAGCAGCCTCAATACCCGCCTTTATTTAGGATGTAAATCAGGAGACCATGATATGCTTTGTGCATACAAACTAGTTTAATTCCATAGAATAAATGCAATCTTACTCCTACACTATATATCCAAATAAAACACAAAATATGACAAATTTAGTGTGATTCTTCTACAGCAATTAGTGCTTGTCTTTGTCTATTTTTCTGCCCACTTCCCATATATCCGAGTTCAAGCCTGAAAGTCGTCAAGTTGTAGAACTTTCTAGGTCTAGGCTGGGAAGTAAACTGCAAAGGAGAAGGCAGCAGGGAGGTAACCATCCTCCTTCAGCCCTGTCTCTTTTAGATTTAACTTGGTTCTTATTAGTCCCACTCCTTTCAACTTCATTGTATTGATTCCTATCCCTTATAAATCTTCATGTTTTAGGTTCTGAATCTGTCATTGACTATTTGCAGTTGAGAGAACTGTCTTTGATTGCTGTGTAGAGAACACTGAGCCTTATACAGTTTTTCTGAAGAAATGTTTTAAAAATGACATAAAAAAAATCTGCGTTTTGGTTCAATGAACAGCCCATTGCTCTTTAGTAGTATAGCACACTGGAAGGAGTTCTGGAAGACAGAGAGAACATGCTAGGAGTTAAGTAGCAAGATGTACTAGTGATATCAATCCATAGACAGTCAAACTTGAATTTTACTTTTTAGCCAGTCTTTCAAAAAGATGAAAAACGGATTACATTTTTGGTAAATCTTAACTTTATCGCTTCCAAGAAAAATAACATAAGCACTTGGCCACTTATTATAACCTCTGTAACTGAGTAAGTTTAAAGGGTTGTGTAGTAGGGGGACACTTTCATAATCCTGTTTTTCTTGAAGAAGAAAAACATTCTCAGCTTCACATAAACCATGTAAATTCAGGTGATTATACAAACTAGTCATCTAGGTCTTTCAAAGTTCAGTTGCTCTGCCTTTGGTAGAGAGTTACCATTGCTTGCAACAGTCTTCATCCCTGACCCCAGACAGAAAGCCCAGCAGCAATATATATTGATTTAAATGAAATCCTTTCAGCTATTTGAATCAAAACTGTTCTGCCTCTCTGGCAATGAACACAAGGAGATTTCAGTAAAGGAGTTTCAGCTGCTGCTTGGCTGAATATTTAGGGAAACAATAAAAAAATGACTTTACGCAAGGGACAAACTTGTCTTCAGGTTAGTCCCCATAAAGTGAAGTTAAATTAAAAGTTTAAAATTAAGCCTGCATAACTTGAGGCTTTTGACCATTGGCAGATGCTCAGAGGAAACAAATGAAAAAATTAAGAAAACGTTCTCCTGCTGTGGTCTTAATTGTCTGCACAGATGTAGATTATGTCCACCTTGTTGAACATGCTAAAAGGCTTAGATTCAGGGAAGGCTCTTGTCTGCTGTTGACCATCACCTGCTAATAGTAGTTGTTCTCTCAGAAGAAAAAGCAGTGTATTTACTGTTATCGTGGTAGCACACAACATTCTGTGTTGCTCCAAAGGGAAAGGGGAACTGATTTTTGTTTTAAACTTGAAGAAAGACATTATGCATTATGAAGGATGCAGTGTGGGTGCAAAAGTGAGACACTGATATGTCTCTGTCCCTGAGGTTTCATTTGTTCCTATTCAAAGATCTATCTACTCTTGATCTATCTGTGGCCATTCTCAGCCTAAACTTCTAAAGTCTTCAACTCTGAGTGATGGTATCAAGGCACCTTAAAGCCTTGGGAACTCCACTATGTTCAGACTCCATGCCATGAAGCTGTGAAAGGCTTAGTCAAATCCAAATTGACCAAGTTTTGGTCTTATGTGGAGTTGGGAATCTAGACATCTTGAGATGAATTCAATATAATCCACTTAGGTGGGTTCACACTCAGTACAGCTCACCTAGAAAGTACAATTTATGTTTCAAGCATCCTACTTTTGCTCTACTTCGAGTTGTTAGTTTGGAGCTGAAGCAAAATGGAAAAGAAAATGAAAAGAAAATCCACTACTTTTTTCATCGTTGAGCCTGTTTGGAAATAAGAAACAATTCTCATTAATTTCAAGACAGCTAATAACATTTCTCCCCCTTGAAAAATTCTTCAGCTCATATGCGTATAAAGAATAGCCACCTACATATAACTGTTTTTTCAGCTTCCACTAAACTTTTTTCTCTCCTCCCTTTTAATCAGAAAGATGCTTTGAAACACTGGCACAAGCTAGATCGGGTTTGAGATAATAATTGTGTTGGTCTGAGGCACCAACTGGGACTTCCCCTGGCTTCAGGGAAATTGCTAGGCTACTATCTTAAAGAGACAACTCACTTGATTAATTGCAAATACAGATTGCTTTATGAAAAAGTTAATACATTTATAACAACAAAATCTGAGCGAAATAGCTGGCTGATTATCAGAACTTGCAGTATTCCCTGAATGCAGGATTAAGGAACAAAAAGTACAGCTTTTAAAATCAGATGAGGTCTGCACCGCCTCCGGTCGTTCTCTTGGTGGAGGGGAATTACCGCGCCATTGGTAAATCGCCATTTAATGAAAATCACAAAACATTTGGTTTTTAGAGTGTGATATTCAAAATAAACAATAAACTTTGTATTAATATAACTGGCAAAGAGCTGCCTGTAATATTCTAGAGTTCCTCTGATGCAAATCTGCCTTGGAGGAGATGTCTGGCTTCTGTTTGCACTGGGTGTCAGACTGCAGATACTCTGCTTTTTCATTAAATATCTTATTACTTGGAACTCTTCAAAGGGCTAAGCAGCTTTCATTCCTCACATCACGCAGTGATTTTATGAATAAATGTAATATGGTAATACATAATGATGATTACAAATATATATTAAAAAAAAAAGAGAGAGAAAAGCTGTAAACACCTGATTTCTTATGAGTAGACTTTTCTGGAAATTATTCTGATTTCCATGAAATTAGTGGACAGAAACTGGAGAAAAAAGTCTTTGAAATGTTCTTTGCCATCTTTTAAGCTTATTTTTTATTTTGGGAGCAAAACCAGCAAAAAATCCCAAACCCTCTTGATGTTTCATTTTTGCTTAGAAAACTGAGAACACTTCAAAAATACTTTCTGGATTTTTTTTTAAAAAGCTACTTAAGGCGAATCAAACATTTTCAAGCAGCTTTACATGTAAATCTTCCCATAAGTAGCAGGCATCTGCTCAAACTGCTTCTGATTGTTCTGAAAGCTTTGTTAATAGCTTATATTTCCCTTAAAAATCTCGAATAAAGTGTCTCTGCATGATTTGGATGCAGCCTTTTGTGGTCACTCTCCAAAGAGATGGTTTAGCCGGTTTAGTTGGGAGATGTTCAGACATGAGCAACCTGCAATGAACTGAAAGAGCAGCTGAGGGAGTAAAAGCACAGCAGAAAGAGCTTCAGTGGGCAAGCTACAGAACAGAAAACAATGAAGAAACTCTGGAAGGGATGTGACACTTAAAAAAACAAGCCCATGGAGCTTGAAATCACTGGGAAGATACAGAGGTTGGAAAAAGAAGAGTGTGATTAATCAGAAATGCAAGGCTGCCTTGAGGGTTTCTGTGGGTTCTGTATGTTCCTGTGTTGGCAGGAGATGATGGGGCACCTAAAATTTCCGTTTCATTAATATTCTGTGTGGGAAAGCCAAGGAAAGGAGATGTAGATCCTCTTCTGGGGCTGAAATGCAGTAGGAAAAATGCAATGCCCTTTGCTGAATCACATTAGATCAAGTTTTGAGGGGGACGCATCATTTTTATTTGTAATTTATTCATGCACTGAATAACCCTAAACCTACATCTTAGTGTTGCACACTTGTTTCAATCTCAAACATGAAATCAAGGGGAATTTTGTTCATATATAAAAATTCTCAAGAATCCCCCAAGTATTACTCTTACAGTGTTTGAGTGACAGCAAGGTAGATGAAAGGATGAAGTAGCAGTTTCCTAATCGTCTCCAATCTGTGACGAGATAAAGACAAAGAATGCTTCTGCAATGCTGTGTGACAGTGCAGTCCCCGCTCACTTTGTCCTCTTTCCATCTTTGTTTACTGTGGAGTGATCCGTACAGCAGCATTAAGGAAAACATCAAAGTCTACCTTCGTTTAAAGAAAAAAAAAATAAAAATAAAGGACTCACCAAAAATCCATGATGTGTTACGAGACGCAGGCCACCCATCTGTGTCCAGCCAACCAGCACTGACAGTTTCTAGCTTTCAAATTTACGTCTATAAGAATTGTTAAAGTCTAAAGGACTTTATTGTCGGTTGGAATAAATCAATGTAACCCCACCAAAGTCAAATTTTAATGGAAATAGAAGGGACTAGCCACTCTACTGAATCCTGAGATATATTGCCAATATCCTGCTTATTTCTCTGCGTAGTGCTTGTCACACAGGAAAAAAGCCACAGTAAAAATTGTAGCATGTCGGATTACTCGCTTCTGTCTGAACCCCAACCCAATAACTGTTACAATCTCCCTGACCCGATACTTATGTTCTTTGTGTTACTCTGCCCGTATTTCATCCTTCTTCAAGGAGTCAGAATTTATCACAATAGCCCTTTTTAGCCACTGCGGAAAAGCCACTGTAAGTGAGAGATTTAAATAATATCTCCACCAAATAAAGGTAAAAAAGCCCCTTATTATCATTGTGTTGAATGGAATGAAAGCTTACTGTGCTGCTTCACTGCTGCTAATAAACCGCATCGAGTCAATTTACTCTTTCTATTAAGGAGTCTCAAGGTATCAAACCTGCAGCTTCGGTACTGGTTTTAGTGTTTGGCTGCAAAGGTAGCAGCTGCCATGGTTAGGGAAAAATGCTTTCCCTTTCTGAGCAGTAGCAGGAAATATTTACTTCCAAATCTCCGAAGACAAGGGAGAAAAACAAAAATTAAAATCATATTTTGATGTTCCTTTGCATTAATAGTGTATTTGTCCCATATTAGATAATACCCAGAAATGAAAAAGATGGCCTGTCCTTTTTTTATTTATTTTATTTTTTTAAAACTGAGCAAGAAATGGGAAAACATGTATTTTCTGTGGAAGACAAATTGTAAAACTGAGACACGCAAACAAAATAGCAGGGTGTCAGTGTTGTCGTGGTTTTGAGCAGATCAGAAAAGACAGATCCTCGAACCAGAACAGTGTTCATGTCATTTTCAGTCACAACTTTTTCAGAAGCTTATGTTATCTCAGGATAATTACTCTGTAACTAGAATACAACTACTTTTTTAGATCTATAGTGACATCACCATCTGATGCAACTTGAAGTTTAAAGTAACACGTGAATTATTATCATATGGTTTAAAGAATCCTGTTACCTAAACTATTTATTTGCTGAAATTCAACTGGAATTTTTCTCCTTTGTACTGAAAAACCCACTATCAGTTCTTAAACAATATTCTAAACTACCTTTCTTTACACTTGCTTCATTCTAATTACAACTATATTAATGCATTTTATGATCAAGTATATATTTATGTGATATTTTGAGCTTTTGTGCAATTTATTTACTATCAAATCTAAGCAGAATATGGAAGAAGCCATTAGCTTCAACTGCACTGGGGAGGATGGAGCGTGATGAAGTCATTCAAAGTGATTTGCCCTTAGAAAACAAATCATTCTAGTCCAACAATTCAGCATTAAGAACAGAAAAAAATGGCAAAAAGTGTCTGCAGACTCCAGCTCATTAATTGAAGGATTACTTAAGTTATTAATGATCTTTTTGAAGTTTAAACCACTAATGCACATTGGCTTTGTTTCATATTATGGCTTTATAATGTCACTTACATTGAATTAACAATGAAGGTGAAATCTGCAAAGGAAAAACCCCACCAGCTTCTATTTACTGTTGGAAATAACAGCGGCAACAACAAAATATGTTAAAAAAGCCCCAAAACTGGTAGCAATCTTCACTGTTTTACCTCACGGCTTTCTTCAGCTTCTTGCCATATGCTAAAAGATCATTCTCTGACAAGCCTTTGAGCTGTCAGTCTGTCTCTCTCGCTTTTCTCTCACTTTTCCCCTCAGTATAAATGCCCATTTCCTGGAAATTGTTTTATATCTTGCCTGACCATTTGACTGCAAGGCATCGTTACTTCTCATCTCTCCTATTAGAGGGAGAGTGGACACAGCAGGCAACCCGGGCCAATTAAGTGGCCACTACCATTAACATTAACCTTTTTAAAAGTGTCTTAGAATGTATTTGGTACTAAATCAGTACCTCGGGCAAGAAAAGTGAGAGTGAATCACCAATTTTTCACTTTTTTTTTT
>VXBW01005460.1:0-105298 GCA_013400375.1 Thinocorus orbignyianus | reverse complement strand
TTTTTTTTTTTTTTCTGCCTCTGGATAAGGGTGAGTTTCAAGCCTATTTTGAAAGGCATAGTCATGGGTTTGTTGGTCGGTCACCCCTCTATGTTAAATGCACAGGAGAAAGTTTAAAACACCTGATTTGACTTCCACCTGTGCAGATTATTAACTAATACTCTTCTTCTGAAAAATCTGATGATTTAACTTTATATAGACATTACTCTTCCAAATGTTTGGAGCTTTGGGATAAATTTACACCAGTTTAAGTACGTTTCTGAATATCCAACCCCTTCCTCTATTAATTCGTTTTCCTCACAGTCTTGCTTTGGGAATAATATGTTCATTTTTCTTTTCCTATTCTTTTTATGTGCCACTTCCTTTGGAGGAAAAAGCATGGCAGGGTTAGTATTCCTATCTCTGCATTTCTCCAGGTGGTGCCCAGGGCCATATTGTTTAATTCTTATTATCCTTACCCGATAATCTGATTTCATGCAGAAGGAACAAGTTACCGCTCTGGTGAGTTCCCACTGGTACTTTACTGCTTCCACAGTTGATGCGTTTCTGTTCATCCCTACACGTTTAGCAAGAAATGCTGGAAGGAGAGAATCACTTTTAGTCTCGTTTGGTGCAATAGAGGAAAGAGCAGTAGAATGAGTAGGATGGGTTTCCTTTAGGTTGTGTCTCGGATTGGGTTCCCTAGGTACACTGTAGGATTAGGAGATTCTGAAGATAATCTGACATTATCCCCTCTTAGTGTGCTTTGTTTTGTATCGTAATGTCTGTGAATTTGATGCCTTTTGGATGAAACAAACCTGAAATAGCTTCTAACTGCTGGAGAGGGTACAGCAAAGAGCTACAAAGGTGATGAGGGGACTAGTTTCAGGAAAGGTTGAGGGACTTGGGTCTTTTTAGTCTGGAGAAGAGAAGACAAGATTGAGGGGTGTCAAGAGGAAGGGGTCAGTCATTTTTCAGTGGTGCCCAGGGACAGGACAAGACAGAATGGGCAGATACTTGAACATAAATTCCATTTAAACACGAGGAGGAACTTCTTTCCTTTGAGAGTGGTAGAGCCTTGGAAGAGGCTGCCCAGAGAGGTGGTAGAGTCTCCATCTCTGGAGACATTCAAAACTTGCATGGACAGGTTCCTGTGCCGTTGGTCTGGGTGGACCTGCTCTGTCAGGGGGTTGGACTGGATGGTCCCTTCCAAACCCATGTCATTCTGTGGTTCTGTAACAGACATTCCATTCACAAGGTGAAATTAGAGATGCTTCATAATTCTGCCACATTCCTACAAACTCTACATACAGTATGACTTTCTGGTCACTGGTGCAAGTTCTTTGCTCCTGTTTAGTTGTACTGTCTTCTAGCCCAGATGTGGTCTTTGGTTCTTAATAAGATGTATCTCTTTACTGAAGCTTCTTTTTGACTGGAACTTCATGAAGAGGGTTTATATTGACCCAACTACCTGTTTTTTATAAAACTGATCATTAAAACTTTCATTTGGTGAGTTTTTTGACAAATTTGCTTGAAGTTGATCAATGTGTTCAGAAGGTATTAGGGAGGGAAAGCCGAATAACCTGGCAATTTCATATGCAAGAAGATGCTGCATTGATGCGCTCTCTCTTCAGGAGACCAGGTTGAACACCATCCGTGCAATTCTAATAAGCATTGTACTTAGAACTGTGACGAGATCAGTGGGGGACACTCTGAAGCATGGAATGGGGAAATGACAGACTATTTGCCCACTGAAGATAGTAAGAGTCAAATTTAAATTAAAAGCTTATTCTACCAGAGACTTATGTCTTTGTCTAATTGGAATGTGTTGAACATGACATTTTTCTGAAGAGTAATGACTTCCTGGAGGGAATAAAAAGCTTTTTTTTTTCCCCCACAAAAATATAGCTTTTGTGGACCACTTATCAGATTGTCTTTCAAAAGCTAAAATCTCCCTCCATGTTATGCTGGTTTAGATAGTGAAACTCAAAACATCTCTTCCCTATCCTTGGCATTTCCTTTAGAGTTTTTCACAAAAATCACACAAAGTCTGATGTTAAAAAAAAAAAAAAAGACTTTTTGGTGTATTTAACTAGAGGATGAGGAAGAAAACTTTGTTTCTTGAGGTTTAACTGTCCGGGTCACCATTATGTAGTTTCTTTATCAGTAGATTTAGTTCCCCAGATTCCTCCTTGTATCTTTGCCAGCTCCAATTGCTCAGCTCTCCCCAGATTTGAAAACAGTGTTGGTGGGGGAAATACTTAATTATTTTCTGCCCTCCAACTACCAGCACCTTTATTCACTGCTTTTTTCAGATCTTCTGTTACCAAACTTAGTAATACTGCTTTAATGAAACAAGGTTCTAGACACGTTTTTGAATGCAGCATTAAAAAGTTTTGAGATTCAGATCGGTTTTAACAGTCTTCTAAGCATCTAAGTGACTTTGCTGGTGATGATGTAAATAACCTTTAATTTTGCCTCTCTTCTCCTTGTTAAGCTGTTTTCTTAACTCTGAATCAAGTGTTCATGCAGCAAATGTCAAGTTGAGAATTAATATACTATCAAAAGAGAAGTGAAATAGAGGGAAATAATGTCCAATGAATTTCCAGGCAAAATAACGATGTTTCTCTGAAACTCATGCTTTTTTGAGAGGATCTATAACAACTCTATTTCTGTTTGTTTCAAGCACGTTGCTGTGCCATTGAACACAGTGTTTGTGTATCTGTGTCTCATTCTCTGTGTCTGTTCCACAAGTTAATGATATAACAAGAGTTATATCTATATACTTATGGGGGGTGTCAACACACTCCCACCTCCAGCTGGGCTCTAATCTGTCAGAAAAGTTTCTATCTCTTTATATCTGCTGTTCCCACTTGGATGTCTCTGATTTCTTAGGACCTGTCAGACAGCACAGCTCACTCGACAACTGAATTAAGACCTTGCTGACTCTGTTAGAGTGAATTGACTCGTTATCTAGAAATTGGTGATTGTATTTTCAAGGTCTCTTCCCCTCTTTTATGAAGTTAAGACTACTGGATCAAGTATAGAAACGTACTTTAAAACATCTAAAGGTAGATACTTTCATTTAGAGCTGTATTCCATTCCGAGTATTTTTTTCTATCAGTCATTAAACATGAATCACTGACCTCTGCAATAATTTCAGAGAATGCTTGCAGTTATTCTGCTACTACTGAGTGAAGCTTACCCATACGTTTTGAACTCTTCTTGCTTCTTTCTGTCTTCTTGAGTGCAGAGTTTGTGGTCCACCGTGTTTCAGCTTCCTTGTGCTCTGCACCAGGGGAAGGGGGTCAGAGAAATGGAGAGAGAAGGTTCTTTTTGGGTCTCGATAAGAAAGATCCAATGACAAAAAGCTTAATAAAGCATCTGTTTTTTAATAAGAGAGAATAATAAGAGGGACCTTGTCAATGAGTTGATTTTATGTTGTTTCAGATGCTGGGCATCCCATTCATGTAAGCATTGGGTGGACCCTGTGTGGATTTTCCCTTAGCAGAATCTCATTCTGTGATTCACAACAGCCATAGGTAGGCAAAATGTTTTTCCTTTACCTGGAGATAAGAAATGTGCCTGATACAGGTTTTCCTGCCACCATTGCACAGTTGTTTGGTCAGCAGTGATGGAGAAGGAATTGGTCTTTTGAGTACTGCCCGGTTTCATAGATTTAGAACAAGTGGTAGTAAAAATGCCAGGGCTATGATTTTGGTGGGACTGAAGGAGTAATTAATGTCAAAACTAAGTCCAGCTTGTATAGGTCCTAACAAAAAGAATAACTGTGCAGGTCAGTATTATGAAAACAGTGGATTTGTGTTTGCTTCTTTTTTGTCTACAGAAGGAAGATAGTAGAAAAAGCCATTTATTAGTAAGCAGATCATTTTGATCGGTAGTTTCTTCCTTCTCTCCTACAGGAACAAGCTGCTAGAAAAAGCTATTTATTAGTGAGCATGTCATTGGGCTTATGGAAGCTTAGCAAGTGAAAGGATGTATTTGGACTTGGCCAGGAAGGGTTGAAGAAAAGAAATAGTGTCAGAGGTAAAAGTAAGAGTTGAGCATTCAATTGTGCCTGTTACAGGTGCATTTTCTAAGATATAAATCAGGTTAAGGAAGCTGCAGTGGAAACAGTTTTCCTGAATGAGCAGGTAAGTGAGGAGAAAGGATGCAAAGTGGGAGAAATAAAGAGCAACCCACACTGCTATAAACGTGAATTACAATCCATGTAAACAGCACAACTCCCACTGAGAATGTGACAGGTCTTTCAGGTCCTTACTTTTATTTCCAAGCCTTGCCCAGCCCAAGCTATTTGTGTTACAGGTTCTTGCCAGTTCTTAGCAGACGTTTTACAAAAATCCACACACATATTTCAGAAGCTAATAAATTGGCATTTCAGTATTATTCCTCTTTCAAATGTACCGCTAGCTGTTTTGAATCCATTGTAATTTGTATCCCATGCACTCAACATTACAGCAGCGGGGTTTAAAATTGGTGCCATTAGGTGGCTTGCCTTGATATCTGTGTGATAAGAAGCAACCTTTCATCAAGGGTAAAAAAAGCGTATTATTTAGTAAACTAAGTGCTTTTTTATTGGTGCTTTTTAAAGCTGTGTCACTGCTGTTAAGCAGCACAGACCGGTTGGCACCAACTATTTGCAAACTTAAAAACCACCCCTTTCTGTGTAATTTGCTCACTTCAGAAATTACTTTTATTTTTTTCCAATTTTTATTTTTATACTCGTTTGCTTCTGTCTCAACCTTTCCATCTCATTGCTTTTGGGGACTGTAAATGACCAGGGGAAAAAAGTTTCCACATGACAAAGATAAAGTTTCTTGTCTTTTCTCCACGGTGCAGAGGTCACGATGGGAGATGAGAGCCAGGAAGCAGCTTGTCATTTTATTAACAGGTACAGGGACTCGGAGCTTTGTTACACTCTACCAGAAACTATTAGAGACCTGTAATAAGCCAGGAGCACCAGTAATAAGCAAGGAGCACCAGCATGGGGCTTGACATTAGGTTGTCAACAGGTAGTCTAGTGCAGGAATGGGCTAGAAGAAGACACTGAGACCTGTTTGGAACATATGCATGTATGTTTTCACATGTATATGTGGATTTATATATGAATAAAACATAAAAGTTTTGTTTATCATACCCACACTTCAAAGACAAAAGAGTATAGAAGATCCTTCTCTTTCTTTTGGTTTTCTTTTCTCATGCTGTCTAGCTATTTTGTGCCTTAGAAAAGGTGCAGCAATGACCTGGCCACTGGTTCCTAAGGGGTAGTATCAATTTAAACTTGCTCTTTATTAAAAGGCAAATATTTCCTTTTACGTTTTCCTTTTCCTTTAACTCACTCAGGAATGAGATTATTGCAAATCATAGAAGAATACTGCAAACAACAAATATTTTTTCTCATATTCTATAGGATTTTATAGTCATTACTACTGAAACCTATGACATTTCTATGGTAGTCTGTTATTTTCCTCTGTAATTCATTCCATTAGTTTTTTTTCCTAACAATGGAACCCTCTGAAAATATTACTCCTCCGGTCTGTTTTTGAGGTTTTTTTTGAAATTGTTATGCAAATCCAAATCCTGTAACCTCTGGAGGAAACTGGTGACAAAAGTGAGACAGGCGCAGCTACCTCCAGTCAGGCAATTTTTTTTGATTAAGGTTTTCTGCTTTAAAACAGAGTTTAATCAAGGATAGCAAAACCAGAGGAAAACCTCTTTCCAGGTGTGCCTGCTTGTGCAGATGGTGGGCTGCCAAAGAGAATCAGAAGAGACTTAATTACAAGAATGATCAGCGGAGTCAGACAGGATGAGAAATTGTGCACTCTGATGGAAGCTGTTCAGTACAAAACAATGGCACCACTTGGCACGTGTGGAAGGATGAGGCTGCTCCTGATGGATGACAAATGCTTTCTGGAGTCTGCCTAGACCAAGTAAATCCATGCTGTGCTGTCTAGAGGATGCAGGAGAGGTGATGGTCACCTGTCCTTTGTCTGGACAGGTCTAAACCTGCAGGGGAACCCATGCAGCTCACTTTCCTGGGCAAACAGGCAGGCGGCATCCTTTCCAGTCTGCTTCCCGGCAGCCTTTGGGGTGCTTTGAGGAGTGGCAGTGATGGTTTTGCAGTGAGAAGTGACTATTTTGCAGAGAGAAGCAGCATTAGTTCTGTATGAGTGAAGGCTGTTGGCCAAGACAGATCCAGGGCCCATGCTGTGCTGTCTGCTGGTGCCACAACTACATGGACATGGTCTATGAAAGTTTGCATTCTCAGTAGCCTTTTCAAACTGTTGGGTTTTTTTGAGGTAGTTGAACATATCCTACCGTGCACCTGTACCCAAAAGTTTGAAGGTTTAGGGTTCCAGCAAAAGCTGGCGTAGTAATATACTGTTGTATTTACAGATTAGAGTGGGATGTGGAATCCTTCTTCATCAGAGAAGCAATGTATTGTTTATCTTTGATATTCATTCCTGGCTTTCTCCAGCAATGATCATTGTTAAACTGTGATTTTTGTGGCTGGCTGTTTGCATCTGCACCCTTAAAGAATCCCAGTGGGACTCCATCCAAGGACAGCATCTGGCCACAGGGAGCTGCAGGCAGAGCAGCCTCATTAGTATGTGCTGAGGGATAAACCCTGTCTTACTACCTGTCTTATCTATGGCTGGACACCTAATCAGTGGCCCATAAACAATAATGCATTTGTCAAGGCACTTTGGATGGAACAGATTCCAAATGCTGTTGACTGAAATGGGATCGTGACTGTTACCCCACTGCTCTGGGACTGGCACAGCACCCTGCACTGGCATTGCTCTTGCTTGGTCACCAGAAACCCAAATCCACGATCAGGTGTCCAGGAAATAGTAATGCCAGTTTCTCCTTGGATAACAATTCAGGTTTGGTTTTTTATTGTTGTTGTTGTTGATTTTTTTGTTGGTTTTGTGGTGTTTTTTTTGTTCTCTAGAGGGTTCTACAGACATTGCTGAATTAATTTTAGCAACACCATGGAGCTTGCAGAGGTCTAATCCTCCATAATCAAGGGATAGACTGTCAATGACTTTGGTGAGCTTTGGGTTTGGTGTGGGTGAATACAGAGCAGGAAAGAGAAAGAGCCCCTCCAGCAAGCAAGCGGCAAAGCTGGGATTTAAACGCTGGTGAATCTAACTAATAGCATCCTGCTCAACTCCCCTAAAGAGCCCCTGGCAACATACTGAGGCAGATTAAAATGTCCCAATGAATCTCAAAGAAAAAGGGCGAGCAAGAGGGGAAGCTTATAGGAGAGCAAGCCCATCTGCAGGGTGAAAGAAGACAGAGAATGGGCTTAGTTCCTCCCTCATCCTCAGTTTTGTCTTCTTTCCCTTCCCGTCCCTCACTCTGGATTATATATTTCAATAAGTTTCTTTGCTGGAGCTTTCCTGGTGCACTTTCTGTATCTGCCACTGCTCTTCTGGCTGCCTGCCTGTTGGTAATTGGCAGGAGACACAGCTTCTGGCAGTATTGAGTCACTAAGAGAAGTGGACTAGCAGGACACTTAATAATACAAGGACCTCAAAGTACTTTACAAACATTAATTAATTAAGTCTTACAATACCTTTGTGAGAAAGGCAAGACTTATTAGACACTCTTCAGCTCTGGGAAAAGAGAAAGACTAAAGCCAGCTTTTTCTAAAGTGTTAGTATGTGTTTATTGTTTGTATTATATATATATGTGTGTGTAATATATAGTTACAGAATTATAGGCAGGCCAAATTTCATGCATCTGCCTGCAGATCATTGTACAAACAACATGAAATGAAGGCATGCAAAATTAAAATCTACTTTTGAAACCACTTATAATGCATAACCTTGGAAAAATCATTCAGTCAGAAATAGAGTCAAGGGTGTGATTGCTCTGGCCTAGTTCCACCAACAATGGTGACAGTGAGTGAAATTAAACCCACTGGGGTAAAACTCAGTATTGATGTGAGGCAAATAAGTTGGAAGGCATCAGGCAAAATTAGGGAGGTCTCAAAACACCACTGCTTTAGTCTGCTCTCACTTTGGATATTTAGGAAACCAGACATATAATCTCTGTCTCAGTAGGAGATCTAAATGTTCACAGTCTTTCCTTTCTGTTTCTGTCTGCCTTTTTTTTCTGCCCAAAGATATAATAACTATTTTAGGTAACTTCACGCTGTGACAAGGCCTGTGTTATGTAAATGAAATGAAGACATTCAAGAATGAATTAGCAGATGATTGGGAGGCAGGACACTTTTGGAAAAAATGGCGAGGTGATTTTTAGTGGCGTCTAGATGTTGTTTTGCCGTGTTGACTCAAGCATGTAGTATTTTCTGGTGACTTCTCTCAATGTAAAACTTATTTCCTTGTTTATATCTGTCTAAATGCATAGCTGGCTGGACAGTTAACTTTTTCCCATGAGTGTTGTCCTCGAGTCCCAGTGCCCTCGTGCCCTCGTTCAATCAGTCCTGTAAAAACTAGTAAAAGATAAAAGGACAGATTAAGATGTGTACATTGCAGGTGAGAAAAATTCTGTGTGGAAACACCTTTATAGTTGGCATTTTTAAGAATGGTAGCTTTACGTCTTTCCTATTCCATACACTGGATGTTACCAAAGAAACAACACAGCATAGGTAAGGCCACTGCATGGAAGACCTCTACCTGTGTGTCGTGGTTCTGAGCAAATCAGAACCGAAGGACAGATAGCCCTCCCCCCCCTTCCCCTTTTTAAAAGGAAAAAGGAGAGGAGAGGGAGAAATTAAAGAGATTCAGGAGTTTAGAAAAACTAAACTACTTTAATAAAACATAAAGAATAATAATATAATGAACAATAAAAGGAAATTAAAAAAAAAAGAAAGAAAAATAAAATAAAAGTATACAGTATATACAAAACCGTATTAAGTTCCCAGGATGACGACCACGTCACCAGCAGGCAACAGTCCCAGGCTGGAGTCGGTGATCGACAGGAGCTGAATTCCAGATCTGGAGTCAGGAACGCTCGGATCGGGATCGAAGGCAGACGAACAGGCAGGGTCCTCCTTGGACGTCGGCCATTGAAGGAAGAAGGGGAAAAAAGAGCTTGACCCTTTGATCCCTCAGCTTTTATACTGAGCATGATGCGGATGGGATGGAATACCCCTGTTGGTCAGTTTTTGGGTCAATTGTCCTGTCCGCTCCTCCTTGCAGGTGGGACCCTTCGATGCTTCCGACCCTCCAACGGGCAGAATAACAAAATTGCCTGACCTTGGTTGTTCCAGCAATGAGGATAAACAAGGGCCTGTCTGCATACCATTCCTTGATATAATTGGGTCTTATCACTGTGAGACGAAACAGTTTCTCTGAGCAGTGTGCTGTTAATTTCAGAGTTTAGTTGGTTAGAAGAGGCCCAGCTAAGAAAGTGAAATTGTAAAACAGAAAATTGGTTCATTTTACCCCAAACCAGGACACTGTGGCAAACCTTCAGGAGCCAATCTATTTCAGAGAGATGGGAAGTGTAATAAATGAGGAGAGGAGGTATGAACACCCTCTTTGTGGTGACAGGTCCACCTGCCCAAGGCCATGCACAGGAAAGAAAGAGCAGTCTACATGGATATGCGCCATCCCTGGAAGTGTTAAAGGCCAGGCTGGATGGGGCTTGGAGCAACATGGTCTGATGGGAGGTGACCCTGCCCGTGGCAGGGGGGTTGGAACTTGAAGATCTTTAAGGTCCCTTCCAACTCTAACCATTCTATGATTCTATGATATCATGTAGAGCTGGAGAAGGAACCAATAGGTAGGATCTTAGGTGGAAGAAGAGGGATGAGTAGTCCTTTTGCTAGAGTACAGGAGATCCTTGGTCAGGATTCTGTAGGTCACAAACATCCCATGTTATTGGTTAGGTCTGTGCATATTTTGTTCTTGACAGGGTGCTCTGTGTCTTCTGGTTATTAATCTGTTTCAACTTTAGGTGTCAAACTTCAGTCCTCCACTGGCTACAGCAGAATCTCAGTATTTCCAGATGCCACTGGTCTGGTTGACGTCTTAATCCTTTGTTTAGGGAAAATGGTGAGAATCATCTCTTTTAAATCCTTGCTTTCCCATTTGAATAAGAAGCTAATTTTCTACCTAGACTATAAAATAATTTTTTCTAGATCTGTGCAGTTTTCAAACACCACCACAGTGTTGTAGTGGAATTTAACAATGTTACCTGTGGTGGAAAGCCACAGCTACCCCAGCTGCCAAAGCTCTAAGGGATGCAAAGCCTTCAGAAACTCATATTTGCATTTCTCACAGGGGAAAGACTGGAGTTAGAACACTTATGGTATTGCTGGAATTCACAGTTTACTTAGGACCATACTTTACTGTAATTATGAACCAGAAAATACTTTGATGGAAGAATATGCCAAGCGGAGTCGTACTGCTGTGTAAGATCAGTGCCATGCATATGATAGCAACACAATTGTAAACTAATTAGCAAAGTCAGAATTAATAAATAAACTTGCAACGAGTAACTAAGTAACACATTGCAGAGTTACTTTCAGTGCATTTTTACTCTTCTTTTGTTAATACTTCATTTTTGCAAATTGGCCTGGAGACTAATCCTCTGTATCAACCTGGTAAGTTTCAGCTTTTAAAGTTCAGATGCTTTCTGCATACATAAAACATCTAACTTCTTTATACAGAACATTTTTTAATCCTTGCATAGGTAAAGGAAATGGTTTTGCTCACATCTACCAAGAAGAAAATAAATTAAAATATTCACCTTTGGGCTGAGACCCAGCGTAGAAAATTCGAGTCAAAAAGCAGAACTTTCCAGCTAGTTATATATATGTGAAAATATGGAATTTTAATAAGAATGCTAAACTAATTTACTGCTACAGCCTGACTGTGAAACTGAAGTGCAAACTTTTGTATTAGTTTACAGCATGACAGAACGTCTACAAACTGGAACCCATTTGTTATTGAGGAGGTTTCTGGCTGACAAACAGGTGACCACCCTCCAGTCTCTGCCCAGGAATGCTGAACACCTGACTTAGACATTTGACAAATAATAACTTTTAGATCTTCGTATGAAGCAAGGAAATTGTTATTAAGGAGTGAAGGAGCTCAGTGATGCATCTCAGAAACGTGTGACTAGGAATGATGTTAGAAAGTTCCCCTGCCAGTGACTTCGGTGAGAACCTGCTGTCTTGGTTCTCAGCCTAATCATGTCATGAGTGTGTGCAGGTTCATTTCCCACATCACTTTCCCTTTCTGTGCCAGACAGTTTCCATATCCTCCCCATACTTAAAAAGCAAGGATTCTTTTCAGTCCTCTGTTCTTCTAACCTGTTTATTGTAGGTCACTGCTGTTCTTGGGTTCTCAGAGATAGACATGTCTTCTCTGGAAGCTCTGTCCTCTGGGGCTCTGGAGAACTGTTTTAGCCGAATGAAGTACCAGCCTTTATTCTCATTTGTATTGGAACAATAAGTTTATGATCTTTTAGCAATTAAATGGCAGGTTTACAAAGGGTTTGGTCTGAATGCAGAGCAAATGGCTGTCTGACAGCCCACTCCTAAAACAAAGCTAAATATAAGAAGCCCTCTCATGAAATGGATCCTAATTATTTATTCTTTTGTGTTTCATACAAATGCTGATAATTTCAGCTCTCAGGATATTATAAACATCCCCAGGCATTACACAAGGTGCTCAAGCCTTTCCAAATGTTTATAAAGAAAACGGGGACTGCTGATAAGCAGAGGGGATGTGAACATTGCTGCACCCAGAGTCAACGACCAGTGCAAACACCTTTTTTATTTGGGCTAGAGAAACACACCTCTACAAGAAGTCATAATTTAAATGAAAGTCTTAATGGTTTAACCAAAAATTTATTATTAATCTAAGTGCAATGATAATTAACACATACAATCTGAATTATCCTATTACTATCCCATTATGTAGTAATAGAAGTCAAACTGGGATACACAAACTTCCTAATTAACTGGAGTCTTTGATGGTGTGCTTCCCCTGCTCCTCAACAGGAGGAAAGGAAGGTTTCCAGGTGACGAATCAGTGTTCAAAGTTCTTCACCAGGAGAACCAGGTTGACTCTGGGGCTTTCCTCCTCCTCTTTGCCAGGCAGGGAACGATTTCTTTCTACTCTGATGTCTGTGTCTAATTTTATAAGCATTCCAGCATGCACCAGTCTGTATTCTGCAGTTCAACTTTGCATCCATAGAATTAATAATATCACTAATATAATTAATGGTAGCAATCATTAGCTGACTTGACAAACCCAGCAGTGTTCTAGAAGACATTCATATGTAGAGGCACCATGTTCTAGTAATTGGTTTCTACAAGTTCCAGTGTTATCATTGCTGCATTGTGAAAATGTCAACAATATGCATGTTCATGCCTGGTTTTGGTAGTGAATATAAGGAACTAGTATGGTAATTAACTTTTTTCAAATAGATTAATTTAATATGCTTTCTTTTTTCTGGATTTTTTTTGGGGGGGTATTGTTTTTTGATTGTGTTTTTTTTTTTTTTTTCCCCCTCTTCCAGTTCTTTTGCTTTTTGAAGGTGTGTTTTATTCTCATTTTTCTTTGAAACTGGGAAGAGTAATTCAGGATGTGCAAAAGCATTTAGGTATATAACTCCTTGCTTTCAATAGTATTTAGGCTCTTTATAAGAAATTAAGGAGAGAACTACAATTCTTTGCCCGTACGAGCCATGACACGAAATACAGTACCAAACAACCTGAGACTGAATTTTCAGTTGGTAATACTGAATATTTAACTTGTCATAAGTCTGGATGTTAGAGGATATGTCCTGTCCTTGCACCAAAAATATATAGCCTGAGTACGTTAAGAGTACTTCAGTCATTTGTCTGAGAATCTCGAGGTTCTGCAGGAGCAGGAACAGCAGTAAACAGCTCCTTTTTAAATTGTCGTGTATTATTCACAACTCGCCTTAGGAAAGAACGGTGCTTTCTCAACAGATTAAAATGACAGATTTTTACCCTAAAGTACTTACAATGAGAATTTATAGGTCTGACAAGGTTATTGGGTGTCCGAAAACCCAGGACAAATGGTCCCTCCCCGTGACTCATCAGTTCTGTAGGACATGCTTTCTGGATACATGGGAGCTTTTGAGCAGGGACTGTACACATGGGCTCTGCAACAAATCCAGTACTTTTGGGAATGGAAATACAGGGATTTTGGCTTGCAATGCTTTTAAAAAAAAATTGTCTGGTGAAATATGGTCAGAAGAACAGGTAGAAAGTCTGAGAGAAGCCTGTTAATAGTGATGCAGTGCTGAGTAAACCTATTTTAGCAGATTGTTTTGAACATGGGTTTGATAAATAAGTACTTGAGAAGAGTTTAATATGCATCACACTAATTATGTAACTATTTCTCTTTGCAAAAACATGCAGAATGATTCGGTACAGTTGTATTGGGGTTTTTTCTGTTTTCTCTCCACTGCCAAAGTTTAAATGTGGCTACATTTTAGACTTAAATATTGCCCTGAAAGAGGCCCTGGTTGGCCCAGTTACCCATGTTGTGCTCTACACAGTATTCTCCTACCTACCATTGCAAACAAAACATGTATCTTGACTGCTAAGAATATGCCTGGCTGGAAAGAGGAAGCCCCTCTTAACTTTGCTCTCTTCTTAATTCACTGTCCTGCTGTCAAATCCTTTGACTCGCAAATACCTTCTTTATAAAATGTAGTATATTATTCATTCAATGCCTTAGGGAAGAATAGTGCTTTATAGACAGATTAAACTGACTTATTTGTGCCCCAAGGTGCTTACAATTTTTATGAGGCATAAAAGTGCAAGGGATTGCAATCAAAGGTGAGGAACTAAGTAATGGGAGATGAAACTACAGAAATAAGTATCTTTCACAGGGTTGGGTGAAGAATTTTCCATAACAAAATTTGGGAAGAATTTTTGAGTCCTCTGCAAACTCTCACACACTGAATCATGGAAAGTGATGATGTTTACTTGGGTAATTAGCAAATTCTTTCTCTTTTTTTGATTGCATTCACTAAATCAGAAAACTAAATGCTCTTTTAAAAATTGTTGTACTTGGACACATACCTTTTTCTCTGGCATTTCAACCCCCTCAAAAAGGATCTTAACTGGAGTAGAAAGCAGTGAATAAAGGTCCTATCATCGGTGGAGAAGCAATAGGAAGCAGAATTGTACGTAGAGTTTGGAATTTAGTGCAGAGCAAGAACCTTCCTTGGAAAAGGAGAACTTACCCTAATAATTTTGGTTTGAGTACTGACTTTTTCAACATGAAACTCTCTCTTAAACACCAAATAGGCATTCAAAATGACATTAATTAACCCACTTGTTAATAGAGCTGCTGAAACGCACAGATATTTTTTGTGACATTGTTTATCATATTATATTTAGTGTTTCTATTATTCCATAAAATGCTTTTCTTAGTAGGTGGTAAGTTATCTCTGCAGGGCACTGGTACCTCCCACCAAAGTTTATGAGTAGTCAGGGTTAATAAAATGCTGAGATTAATTGCCGCAAAAACTTGAAACTGCGACCTCTATGTCAAAATACCTCGAGGTTTCTGTACTCTGTTGTAATGCCATCTTAGCAGAAATTCACCAAATGGAACTGTAATTGTTTCTCAGTCCCAATGCAGATCAATGAAAATTCTGCATTCTTTAAACTTAATACAGACACTATGATATTCCTACATCCTCTAGTCTCAGGTTAGGGATAGTGTTTACAGGACTCTCATTTAACAAGCTCTTGGACAGTCACAGATGTGCAATATCTTATAGCTTTTTTGCTTTAAGTCTGTTTCTCACTGACATCCTTCAGTTTTCTAAATTCAGGGATGGTATATAGAGACTTTCTTACTCTATATTATACGTATTTCACCCTGTATTCCACACTGCTGTGACTTGCCTCCAGGTTAGATATTCTGGTCATGCCCTGAATTTGCTGTGTCCTACCTGTTACGAACTTTTTTGTAACCTCAAAGTAAAACCTGTCGAAGCCAGGATGGATGTGGCAGGCAGGGATTGAATAACACCAGCAAATGGCAAGAATAAATCAGGACAGTTGTGTGCCTAGAGGTTATCAGTCATATTCTAGTACCAAGTTATGCACACATTCAGAATATAGTAATATAGTTCCTATAAAGTATAATCCACACATAATTTTATGTGATGTCACGAAGACATCAAGTTATGATTCTTTTGAAGTATTTTAGCACTTGTGCATTTTAGGCAAGATTTTCTCCAGTGATCTGCTATCCTCAAATTTAGTAAATTAGACCAGTATTTGAGAGATGTTATAGAGGAGAGATTTATACATCAGCTCTATCCAAAGAGAGTATTTATTCAGAAGTCTTGTGATTCTTGAACTCTTATCTTGAACAAAGAAAGGACAATGTTCACAAGCAGAAATCATGAAATGTAGTGACATGTATTATTATTATTGTCTTCAACATCTGTTGAAAGAGGAAAGCATCCATTCTTTTTACCAAAAAAGCAGCAAATCAAAGACAATAGGATATTTATAAATGTTTGAATGCTCTTACCATTCTCTTCTACTAGTAGAGGACTACTTTGAAATCAGATTGATCCTAAGAGAAGATGCTTACAAAGAATTTAACTATCATTACTGTTTGATTTCCAATTAAGAAGGAAAAATAAAGTACCCTTGTGTAATGGGCACAATTTGAGGGGCTTGGGCTAGACTTTAGCTGCACACAGATATGACAAAGGTTGATAGTTTATCCTTGTAAGTAAACTATAGACTTTTTGTGGAAATGTTGTGTCAGGCTTCTGAACTCTGGTAGAATATTTTTATGCCATTAAAAGATACATCCTTCAATTAAACGCTTGATTTGATTTTGATGTCCAGAAAATTTCAGTTTGGGAACTCGAGTGAGATTTTTATTAGATTCAGGCACAGGAAGATGCCAGTCTCTGATGAAGAAGGAAAGAGAACTTGCTCTAAGCCTTCTGGGACCTGAAAGATTCAAAACCCCAGAGGAAGCTGGTGCCTTGGGAAGTTCTCTTCTGGACTCAGAGGAAAGTCTGCATATGAAGGGAATGGAAGAAAAAGAGAAGTGTTTCTTCTCGTCTTTACACCTTTTCTCCCATTGCTGATAATTACTCCCAGATGGAAAGACACACAACTGGTCCTACAAAGTAATTGTCTCTTCCTTTCATTGTACCAATTATTTTTGGCTAATCCAAGAGCATATATTTATATCTATATAACCTCCAAGTATTCTCTAAAGAAATTGTAGTCCAGAAAGAAAGATATAAATCTTAGAAAGTTATGGAGAAAATTAACCAGGAAAGTTAAAGTCACTGAAGAAATCGTTTTCTTTTATGAAATCACAGTCAAAGTTTAAAATGGATATTAGGACACAGGAAACCACAGCAAGGATAGGAAAGGAAAGAAATTATTCAAGAGGAAGAAACAAACATATATCCTATTCTTAACAGGAACTGACAAAATCATTAGTAGGGAGACAGAGAATGCATAAGTATTCAAAAATATGTGTTTGTTTGTCAAAAAAACCCAGTATAATATAGCAGAACGAGGTATTTTCTGGCTCATTAGTTGAAAAGGAATACTTTAAAAATGTCTGCACTTGTAAAGACATCTCTGGACTGACAGTATTAATATTTATTAAATATAGGGATCCTTGGAAGATATCCTTCTGAATATCTGAGACTGTTGATACCGTGTGAATGTAAAATTAATGTGTCACCAGGTGCAGAAAAATAATGGAAAAGATGAGGCAGGACTCAGTTCATAAAGTATTTAAAGCTAAGGCCATAATTAATGGTAGCCAACATTGGTTTTTAGATAACAATTCTCAGAAAACTAAATGCTTTTGTATTATGACATTATAACTGTGTTTGAAAATGGTAAAGATGGTGATGTGGGTAAGTGGATACCTGCTAGCATCTAACTAAAGAACTCTGCAGCAGTACACGCTGTCAGTTACACACAGATTTAAAGTAGATGACTGATAAAAACAATTGTCAGTGTGAAATATCTCTTTGGCAGCGGTGTGTCACTATATTAGTGTTAATGGTACAGGGAACAGTGGGATGAGAAGCAATGGTACAAGCAGATCGCTCTTGTTTGCCTGGTACGCTGGGCACATTATTATGTTGAACCTAAGAAATGCAGAAGTTTGTTTTTAAAATTAAAACTTGGAGGATGAAAGGGTGAGATGAGGTGAGTTGAGTCTTGGGAAGTGATGATCTTGAAGTCAAATACGATTTCCCAATTCCCACAGGCAGTGCCATGGTAAAGAACTCTGATACGGTTCCAAGATGTCTAAGTAGATAGCTAATAGATAACTCAGAGGCACCAAGGAAGCTGAGACTGGATGCTTCTAGACAGTTTAAAAAACTGGCAATGGCTTAGGAAGAGCCACAGAATTGATTTGAAAACTGGAAAACTCCCCACCATTTAGATTTAAAGAGCTTGCACTTATCGACTTATCACAAAAAAAAAGATAGAGGAGGCACTTAATGGCAGTGAATAACATTCTTCCAGAGGAGAAAATATGATGTTCAGCAAGGAAATGCATAACAAGAACCAGTAGCTGGTAGCTGGCACCAAGCAGATGCTAAAGAGAAGTAAAGCACAGAGAAAGTGATTAATCATGGGAGGAAACTGCCAAGCAGATTCTCCATCTGTAGACGTCATTAAATTAAGACTGAGCATACGTTTTTTAGAAGATACATTTTAGATAGAAATTAGATTTTAGCCAAATGCAAATTATTGCAGTCGATATAAGAATGAATACTGTATATCGAATGTACTTGGATATGCTGCGGTTGACTAGATGATCTTATTTAATCTTTTAGTTTTAAATTATTTATCTGGATTTAAAAAAAAAGGATAATTGGGACTGGTCCAGGCTTAGGCACTTGGTCTTTAAGAGCTGCAGTGACTATATGAGCTACCTACAGAAGACCGTTTGAATATAGCCAGTGAGCCTCTTGACAATTCAGTCTCTAGAGTTCTTGCTAGTGTTTCAGCTCTGGTGTTATATAGTTTTTACATTCTTCACTGAAACAAAATCTTGATTTCTGAAAGTAATATATTTGAAAATAATTCTGGAACTTCAAATCTTTTGAGGTCCACTGAGAAGCCATAAAGAGTAACTCAAACTGATTTCAAACTGAAACTGATTTTTTCATCCTTGAGATGAAATTTTTATTTCTCATTATTAAAACTATGAAGCACTTATTCTTTACAGAATTTACTCTGTGCTATCTGGCTCTGAAAAAAAAACCCTAATTATTTTTCAAGGACTGATAAATCTTTGTACAGAAGTTATGTTTTCCAGGCTGTATGGGCTTATAGCAGTACAGCAAGAAAAGTGTAGCATGTGTTGAAGAAAATGCTTTCCTCAAAGACTCTTCAGACTTCGATAACCTTCAGACATGATTTAATAGAGTATATAAAACAGATAAAATATTCAAGCATGAAGACCAGTTAGATTTATTATAAGTGAGCTAAAAAGCTAAGTCTAAAAATTTTTTCTGGATTTCTCTACCTTGAAGGGTACCTTCAGGTGGCCACTAGTGAAGTGATAAACAGGTTATTGCTCTGAACTGTATCCTTTGTGTACAGAAGCACAGGGACAATGTCAAATATGAGCTTATTCTTAGTCACGTCACTCAGGATAGTTCATGGGATTGGCAATTTATTCAATCGTTTCTGCTTCATACAAAAATGAATGGGGGTACAAATTTGTGCATAAAACCTGTAATTATTGAGCAAAAAAGATTTCTTTCTGATTAGGCAAAGGTCCGAAAACAAAAAAAAAGCCAGTTTTTGGATGTCTTTGTGATTCAGACTCAATGATTTTTGCTAAACTTCAAAAATTGGCTACCAGATGAACTAGCTGTTGGTCAAAATGAGAACCATTGCAATTTTTCACTTATAGATGTATATATGACTCTCATATATAGATACTGCCTAAACCAATGTTTTGAAGGAGTACACTTTCAGCCTAAGACATTAGCTATCATTTTCTTATATCCCAGTAAAAATTTAGTAACAGAGATGTATTGAGACGTAATATTATTAATAGGACATTACTTTATGTGCCATTGTCCAAAGCACTTATTAGCGGGCTTGACATCTGAACAACATACTTTGGAACATTTATTTTCCTAATGACTTTGTAAGAATGACCTGTGCACTAGAAAGGATCTCTTCACTAATTAGTCCTTGTCTATGTCTAGGCGCTAATATATCCATTTAACTCCAATACTGGTTTGGTGGTTTTATTAATAACTGACTTTTACCGAGGTAGCAACAGTACTAATATAGATAACAAAACCAGTATAACAATGTATTACCACAAATAGCTGAAAACAAATGCCAATTAGAAAATAAATGAATGTAATTCTGATCTGCAAACTGTTCATTTACTCTATCATTTAAAATGGGTTTTCCCATGCAATGGTACAAATTAGTGAGGTTCTGTTGTACATATAAATAAAACCAGGAAAACATCTGCTTATTTCATTCCAGTTGCTAAGATGCCTCATGGGTTTGCATTAGAAGAATCCATAAAAGGATCAAAGCAACACTTCATATAGACTGTACACAAAAAAAACCAACCAAACAAAAAAAAAAACCAAAACAACCTAAAAACAAAAAACAAACAAACAAACAAACAAAACTAAAAACCAAAAAACATCTTCTCCTCCCCTTGCCTCACCTCACCGCTTTTTCATCTTATTTTTCAAATGGACAAAAGTCAGATAAGCATGTGATAAGCTGTGCAAAATGATAATGTTCACTAGAGTGGCCACAGGAGCCCATCAATGCTGTCAGGAAGATCCTTTCTCTCTGCAAAAGTCTCTTAGAGCTGAGCACCTCGTGGCTGTTGGTCTGTAGAGAGCCTTGGGCAGCTGTAGTTCTGTGACACAAAGTGCCACTAAGAGAAATAGTGGCTGGTATGTTGATGACATTGGATTTATTTATTTTGTCCCATTGTCATCTAGCTCTACTGTTTGAAGATGGGGGCAATGACACTTTCTGTCAGTCCTCAGATCATGAAGGCAAGATAATATGTGGAAATAGTTTTGGTTGTAAATGGAGGGAAATCTGACTTAATTATTTTCTTTTTACAACCTTTATTTTTCTTTCTTACAAATCTACTTACTGTTCTTCATCCTGGCTGTGATCACACCCTCCCACCAAAACAAGTATGAGAGATTTTATTTTTAATAATGGTAAATGTTTCTTGCCATAACACAGTTACTTTTCCAAAAATAAGGCTGGCAAAACCAAGGGAAAATACCAGTTTCTTGGCCAAGAAGGGCTGGTGCTCTTTGTGTCTATGTCTAGCCAAGAATGTGCAATAGCAGGAGTTGGGAAGGAATTTTATAGATGATGCTAATAAATTTAGGTTGAATATACATCAAGCTTTTGGTACGTCTTTCTAAAGTTAAATGAAGTCAATGGATGTCTTCCCATCGACTATTCTCAGTTTTTGATCAAGCTGTAAAGACTTGTCATTCCATTTTCAATTAAACAGTCTGAACCCCCTGACTCAGCATCAGCAGGGAAAGATGGCTAGAAAAACTCCTGAAAATAATGATAATTTTAAATCATGCAGTCAGACACTGCAAAAAAAAAAAAAAAAAAATCCATTAAATTTTAAATTGCAAATCTGTCTATATATCCTTGGTTTGCCTGAGATATCTACCAGCATAAACTGCGCTGCAGAAAAATTTAGATTCACTGTCGCTTATTTGGAGATTACATTTGGATTGCTTGGGGATCCTCAGAGAGCTGAGCAACACAGGAAAAATAAGATCAGAAATAAGAATGTTCTGAAAGCTCCCAGATTCAGTGTTCTAAAATGTGTGGGCCATATTATGGAACAAAAAGGCAAACATTTGCCCAGGGAGGAAGAATTCCAGGCACCAATATAGGTTAGGGGCAGACCCAGTGGAAAGCACTTCTGAAGAGAAGGATATGGAGGTCCTGGTAGACAGTAAATTAATTATCCATGAGCCAGCAATGTGCCCTTGTGGCCAAGAGGGCCAATGAAATCCTGGGTTGCATAAGGAAGAGTGTGGCCAGTAGGTCAAGGAAGGTCAGTCTCCCCCTCTACTCTGCACTGGTGAGGCCACAACTGGAATACTGCATCCAGTTCTGGGCTCCCCAGTTCAAGAGAGACAGGGAACTACTGGAGAAAGTCCAGCGTAGGGCAACAAAGATGATTAAAGAATTGGAGCATCTCCCTGGTGAGGAAAGGCTGAGGGAGCTGGTACTCTTGAGCCTGGAGAAGAGAAGGCTGAGGGGAGACCTTGTTCATTCTCAGAAGTATCTGAAATGTGGGTTGAAGGAGCAAGGCAAAGAGTGACTGGAATACTTCAGGGGAAGAAAACATTTTTTACTCTTTTGATTTTATGCAGAGAAAGATCAAAATGGATTTGAGAAAAATCTCACTATCACTTTTGTTGTTTTAAACAAAATTAATTAAGGTTTGAAAGGCTTTATCATATTATACGGATGTTTGACAGTGTTTTTCCAATATGTAATACTTTTGCAGGGGATTTTTAAAGTAGGCTGCAACATGCAGTAACTGAGGAGATTTAGCACATGAGCACCCCTTGAAGTTTCAGAAGGTATAGCTGAAAAAATTAACCCTACCATTTATCTGGAGGATCTCTCATATATGCTTTTATGATTGCGTTACAATCACTATTTTAACTGCCTGACTTGCCCCAGACATTCCTACAAAAAATGGACATTACCCTTAAATGACTTCTGAAAGACTGTGTCATATAACACCGTCATAAAGTTAATGAATCAGTAACTAGCAGATACCTTCTAAAATGCCAACAAAGGCTTTCAAGCATCCTCTCTTTCTCTTTCAGTGGCTGGAAAAAAAGCTTGTTAAAGATGAAGAAATTTGAATTTATCAGGACACAGAAGGGAAGTTTCACAGCCAGGGATTCCCCAGGGAGGTTATTTTGCAAAAGGCTCTCTCTTACTGAGGTGTCCTTCAATGGGAGAGGAGAACTGCACTGGAGACTCATTCAGCTCTTCCTCAAATTGCAGGAGAACAGTAACAATCTCTCGAATAAAGAAGTCTTTTTTCTTTTCTGATGAAAGTCCTTACCCAAGACCCAACTTTTACTAAGTGGTTTCCAAACATCATCTTAGCACTTCAAGAAACAGCTTTCTTATGGCATTATAAGAACCTGCCTTGTTTGATTCCTGTCTCAAAGATGAATTTCACCACTTCGTGGTGCAGACATAACTTTTAGTGTGGAAATAGCAATGGAGGGTAAAGTACATCTCCCCCACAGCTTCCATGCCTTTCCTTCCTTTCTTTAACTAGAGCTTTAGATCAAGTTAAAACTGCAAGAGGCTTTAAAAGGACGTGTAAATTTATGCCACTGCGTAAATATTAAATGCAATAATAAATGTTCTACTGATATTCTCTATTTATATTTAAAAGTTGCCATGTGCAGGGTAATAAATACTTTGACATTGTATATATGTAAAATAACCTGGCGTGCCTTTTCCACTATATATTGTGTAAAACACCATTAGGAACAATCATAATGATGGTCCTGAGGGACTGGTGAGCGCTAGCAGATGCTCACCTTTTACTTACTGACTGATGGAAGTTGAAATTACAGGAATTTTGCCATCCATCATGCAGGTGCTGCGAGACTAAGGTGATAAGTTCAAAGAGCTGATGGTTAATAATTAAATATAATAAGCATCTGCTATTGTTATTACCCAGGGGCTGAAATGTGCTGCTTAGGCACAGCGTAGGGTTACGGACAGCAATAACTCCCCATCGCCTCTGGAAGGATCAGTCAAGAATTGCCACTGATCTGTACAAAAGCAGAGCTTTCCCAAGAACTCCTCTGCAATAACTTTTTAACACTTCAGCCCAACATCCTTTGAAGATCCCCTCTCTCCTTCCACACCAGCTGGGGAAGGAGAATAGTTAACATTTAGAAGTTCAGATTAAATGAATCCCAATCTAATACCTAAACCAAGTTAAGGTGATAGTTAAAGCAAGTTCATACCTACTGACAATGCTGTACCCTTCTGAGTGTAGAACTGGATGGTCTTTTAAAATTTTTTTTCTTTGAAATACAGTGAACAGCTGAAAGATGACAAATTTCAGTATTATTGCACAAGCAAAACAGATTTATCAGTGACCACTAATAACGCACATCTAGACATCCCCAGTAGCACCTTACTTCTATTTTCATTACCTCCGAAGTTGATGCCTTTTTTTTTTTTTAATCACAGATATCTTATTGATTGAGGAGCCTAAGTAGAAATACATGCTAAATTGAGCAATTATTGCACTTACACTATTGACTCTGCCATTATTCAGGTCATTTCAGTTAGCCATTTTTTTTGGAATTGTTTGTGCTTAAAAATGTGTGGCTACAATACACAGAAGCAGTCGAGGCAACGCAAAGAGCTAATGACTTCTATCCACTCTGGCAAACTGGCTTCATATCATTTACCCACATGAGTTTTGAAAATAACAATAACTCTACTTCTACCACCAACAAAAGTCAGCATTATTCTAGAAAACTTTATTCATGGGGGTAGAATTACTTAGGCAGATATGTCTAAACCTGTATATTTTAATATAGTAGGCACATACGGAGTTTGATATCTTTTCACAAATACAGCTGATTTTTCAGATTAATTGATTTTCTGTTACTCTTGTTTTATGGGAGGCGAGGGGGGATGGAAACCGGTTATACTCAAGAGAAATATTTCCCCAAAAAACTTTGAAATACGTTCATTACTTTCCTAAGCTCTGACGTATAGTTTTATACAAAAGAAAGCCTTTCCTAGTGCGACAGAGAGAGCTGGAAAAAGCAGTTGGTTGTACCGCCTGGTCACTTCCAGAAAAACGCTTTCTGAGTGGCAAAGTGATTTTTGCAAACATAAATAATGTGCTGTGCTTAATGATGTAAAACTTAATATATTTACTATGACTTAGTGTAACTGGAGTTAGATCGTGCCATAGGAGGTAGCAGCAAGGAAGTGGTGTAAGCAGAAATTATCACGTTGCCAAAATATTTACGTATTTTGAATACACACTCACTGGATTAAAAGAAAGACCTGGTCCTGGAAACTGGTCACAGATCTGGACCTCTCCTCTGCCCCCCTCCATAGACCATTATTGTCTGTTTTCTAGCTCTCCATCTGACTTTTTATGACTCTTGCTTCTGTGGCTGCTTAACAGGCAGCTTCAACAGCATGAGAAAATATTGTGACGACTCCGATCCTCCCCGTCCCCAAAATTGTGACAGCCCGTTCCTGCAACCAGAATCCTGGCAGCTAATACAAACCCTGGGCCGTCAGACAAAAAGCAGTTGCTGCCTTCTCCACTGTCTAAACTCAGGATGGCCAAGGAGTAATTGTCCAGCAGAGTATTAAAGAACATGCAGGGTGCCTGACTTTAGGCATATGGAGAGCTTTTTGGCTAGCTAAGGAGTTTAGATATTAAAGGGTTTATGTTAATGAGGTTTTAGGTCTGTTAAGTGTGCTGAATTAGGCTGCTATCTTAAATCTTTGCACCTAAGAGTCATTGAGCATCCAGGCTGGGGAAAAATAGCCATTACCACATCCTCCATCACTAACAAATAAAATATTTATATTCCTGTTGAAAACAGTTTTCCATTTCTGGCTTCTGCCAACTTAAAGGACTGGTAGCTGGAACTGAAAAAAATTTGCAGGTAAGAAATCTAAGACATAACTAGTTCCCGGTAAATATTGTCTGGTTCTGATATATTATTTGAGTTGGTAAAGGCAAGGAGAATGGGAAATTTCTTGTACTGTTATCTGAAAAAGTGGTACTATGGCCATGTTAACTCTAACTTTGCAAAGCTTAAAGTACATGGAAGAAGTGAACTGACTAGAGCTGCCGGGAGAGTGACTATAGTGACAGAAGCTCCACTGCCAGATTATGTAAAGGCCTGCACGCCCTTGCTAATAGATGAAGACTTAAGCTTTGCCTAAACTGATAAGGATTTTCCCATTTAGTGAACCGTGCTTGTCTGCTTCATGGGAGCCCTTCTTGTGGATAACAAAAAAAGAAATTAAAAAAAGAAAACTTTGCCTAAATTATATCTGGATATAATTCAGTGCAATAAAAAAAAAAAATAAAAAATGATAAACTATAATGCTGATGCCTTTGTATTTGAAATAAATTAGCACAATATAAGGCAGTGAGAGACAGCGAGTTATAGTGGACAACAGAAGTGTTAGGCATCTTACAAAGTACATGAACGATTGCAACACCTGAAATTTTTATCCCACAGAAGGACTGCTCTTTAGGATTTGTTTCTCTTTTGTTGTGTTTGAAGATAATAATGATAATACTTTTTACTGAACAAGGGCCACAGGTTGTCCTACAAGCATCTAGCCTGGGAAATGATCAAGAAGTCTTCCTCAATTCCGACTGTAATCGTAAAGAGGAAATATGTCTGTATGGGATAGCTACTGGCATATATCTTAGCTGCTTCTCCTGGGAAACTTGTCTTGTACTCCGTTGTCTAGGGGATACCCTGGAGAACAATTCAGCACATGGAAGTTAAACTCCTTTGCTATCCCCAAGAGGAGTCTTTCTTTTGCAGGGACTGTGGATGGAGCTTCCTACTTCAGCACCTGTGTTAGGTCTGTAAAAATCTGAAGTCTGAATTGCTCTGCTGCGCTACAGTTTAAAAAGGACATAACCATAAGTGAGTACTAGACCACAAAGCCTATAAACTGTGTGGATGATGATACATTTCATTTATTTATGTTTTATCATGTTGGAGACGATCTGTGCAATTTGCTTTAGTCTGAGAACACTAAGAATTCAACCAGGTGCTATTTATACTTGAAATTATTTGTTTTGCAGTGACAGTACTGGAAAAGACAAAGACTTTTAACTTCTTAGCTATCCTATTCAAGGCCAGGCTGGATGGGGCTTTGAGCAACCTGGTCTAGTGGGAGGGGGCTTGTCTCAGGGCAGGGGGTTGGAAATCAGTGATCTTTAAGGTCCTTTCCAAGCCAAACCATTCTATGATTCTAACAGAGTCTGCATTTCTTCTATATCGAAAGGTGTAGCTGGAGTCCTTGAAGGTATTCTTATCAATTCTCCCATTACTTTAGTCAGTTTCTGCATTGCTTTTAAACCTTTAACTCTTCTTTTTCTCAAATCTCTGGTGGATTGGTAACCCCGTTATTATTACCAAATGTATGTATCGTACTTTATTCCTTTTATATTTCTTTCAGTTATTCATATGCATCAACTACTTGCTTATATTTCTTTTTGTTTTGCTGCCCATTATAGTTTGCTAGGTAGCCAATTTTTTAATAGTGCATTGCTTAGGGTTAATTAGATATTGATCTCTATCGTCATCAGGTGCTTTAAGACATTTTTCGTGATCTGAATTTATTTTTGAGCCATTTGTTTGTCTGGGTAGGTATTCTAAAGGACTGGTGATTGTTTTGATTGATGTGTATTGAAGGATTTCTAATTTCTACCTTTTTGTTCTAAACTGCAGTGTTACTAATCAGTAACAGTTACTAATCAATAATCTCTGCAATTCAAGGCTTTGTTATAATTTAATTTGAACAAACACCAACACTACCCTTGAAACAGTGATAAAAATATCCTAAAGCTTAAAAATCCAGAGATGTGACTTGCAAAAGTATAAAAGAAACAAACTGTTGTTCTCAAAATGTTAACAAAAAAAAGTAGCAGATAAGTAGCTTCAACCTAGTTTTCTATCCACGTTTTTTAAAAAAAACTTGGTAAAACAATAAATTATGCTGAAATGTACCAGTACCACGTACATTTTGAAACACACAAAGTGAACAGTGAGGGACTTATGATGGTATAACCACACAGGGTTAAATAATTCTTCTTCAGAGGAAAGCAGAGCTAAAATATACCTAAAGGTCACATGCCATCTCTTCAGATCGTTTAAGGCTTCTGAAATGCCACTCTGAAGTAAAATAACCTCTCCAGTAGTCGTTCTGTTAGAGAGCTGGCTAACATCAGCACTGAGATAAATGGGAATGCAGAAAATTGATTTTACACTTGTACTGTAAGTGTGGTCAAATGTTGTAGGCCAGTACATCCAACACGAGCCTACAGTACTGCCGGGCCTTAAAAATAACACTGAAGTTAAATACACTTTTATCTATCCTTTTTTTTTTTTCTTTTCTTTTTGTTAGCTTTATATTAAAATGTTGACTTACAGGTTTTATTTGCCAAGTGGTGCAAGCTGCATTTCTTTTGTACTTTATTCTCTCAGTTGATAAATACTTGTAAAGAAACTGACCTCCTTTTTCCTTCATCAATCACTTCGTCTCATTCAGCGCTTTTTCTTATTGCGAAGCAGCTCTTGCAGTTTGACAGGTAAATAAATGCACACTTCCCTTCAAGCAAGACTGACAAAATCTTAATAGAGTAGGAAGCGAGGTTTTATGATATTTCAGCTTAATTATTTTTCAGCAGGATTGGTTTACCATGGAGAGATTGTTGAGATTAAATAAAAGTAACATTTGCTCAGATCTAATTTGATTGTACCAGATCTGTTAGCAGTGCTGTGTAAGCTTCCGGCTGCCAGCCTCCTTATTTTTTCTCCTCTTTTATTTCTATTTTAGATGCTTCTCGTTTGAGAACTCTCGTGTCTTTTTGGACTCTTTGCCTTAGCTCTTACTGGTTAAGCTACAGTACTATCCAACTGGGACCAGCCATCTCTTTTCAGGCATTTCAGACCTCATCGTGGTTGAGTAACAGCAAGAATAATTAATGCAATATTGTATTACTTTCTCCTCCCTGCAGTTTTAAATAGTCTCCAGGGTATGTAGACAGCAGGACAACGACATTTTGAGAAGCCCCATGCATTCTCAGCAGCTTAAAAAGACATCATTTGGCCTTAATTTTTTTCCTACCTAGAAATTAAGAGAATTCATAATGACCCCACCACAGTTCAACACATGCTTTAGTATATAGTATTAGTGACAGCAGTCAAATAAGTCCTTTTGAGAAACCAAAACTGTGAGTTAAGGTAAGCAGGCTAAACTGAGCACGTAGTCAGGAGCGTCTATGTGAGGTGTCTCGCCTGACTTGATTTTGGTGTATTTTTTTGGGGGCTATTTACGTTAATTGTAGTCAGGCAATTCTTCAGACAACTTGTACTGCTCTGGAATAGAACTACCTTTGCTGTAATATTGTTTGCAAAAGGGAACTAACTGATAATGCACAGCTGAAAAAGACAGTGTGGTTGGTGAAAGTAGCTACTGCCTTGGAAATAAATTGATATAGGATATAGAGGATATGCCTCATAAAAATTTTAAAAATGTCCAAAGACTTTGGGTGTAATAGGTCAATGTAATTTGGTAAAAATTTGATACACTTACAACAAAGTGTCCTATTAAACAGAGAAAAAGAAAAATATGGAATCTCTAAGTTTACTATCATTAGCAAAATATGGGTTCTCTTTTCAAGGTCTATTATTAATATGTTATTTTTTCTTCCAGAAAACATTATTTTTGTGACTCTTGTACACATAACTTGCATACTTTTCTGTACTTGTCATTACTTTTTGTACTTATTGAAATTAGTAGGTCATTATTGTAAAAGCAACAAATGATTTTACATAAAAACACCTAAATTCTTTGTTTCTCATGAAAGTACATCTGGGTACACTTTCAAATGCATAAAAGCAGTTATAGTTTCAAAGAAAGATACTCAGAGAAAATTAATGAGTCGAGGTTCCTTCCCAGAAGTGTCTCAATGAGTATTGTATAATGTTCATCTTCAGTGGAAAATGATTTCTTGCCCTATCATGAACAGATTTACTCAGTAGTTCACATCAACCAAACTGAAACCATGACTAGAATATTTCCTTTTTTTCTCTGCCTTCATAGTTTTAACTGAAGCGTACATTGCAATGCAAACTTTAAGATAAGTCAAGCCCAGAGGTTTATATCCTGTATTCATTGTATGTGATAGGATGCTTTATTCACATATACAAGTAGACTGTAGAACACTTTCCCATGTTCTTATATTGGGAAGGATGGTATAAACAACAAAAATCCAAGGAAACAAAACCTCCACCTTAATCTTTGAAAAATAAGCCATCAAAAAATAAAATGCAAAGTCAAGTCTTGCTTCAGATATAAAAAACCCACCTATTTTTCGTGCTAATTCTTGACTTCCACTGTGCTAACCTGCAACGTGGCCGTAGGTGGTTGTGTTAATGCATAGCACTGTTTTTTTCATGAACTGTGCTGCACATAGAGTCCCAAACAACTCTCCAGTACTTGAAATTCACTTTTATAAGGGGCACAGGAAAAGTAATACAACCCTGTGATTAATTAAAACCTGACCCACAGTGTTTTGAGTGGAAGGACTCATCCTTAGACATAGCCAGCTGGAAGTGAGCCTGAAAACATCCAGGTGCATCCATGCTCTTTCAGCTTGTTTGGAATAGGGCTGTTTTAATCAATGCTGGGTAGAAACCATATTAAACCCCCCCACATCCACCCCAACAGAACAGCAAATAAAAAAAACAAATAATACCAACCCTCCAATCAGGGATAATATTATTAAAGATTGTTTGAAGGAAGTACTAAATCAATATAAATACCAAGATTTGATACCTCCTTCAGTGAATGTAGTTCTTTTAATGTGGAGCTGGTAGATGTGCAAACCAGGAGGAAGGGATTACTGGAAAAAATCTGAATACTGAGTAAAATATTTGCACTATAGCTGACTGGCACGCTGCCATCTCCTCAATTTTCAACTTCTTGTTGTTATTCCTAAAAAAGGCTTACAGCTCCCTCCGGTTACATCAAAGATGGGAAGTCCTTCCAGTTCTGTGGTAGAAACGGTAACAATGGTTGAGATGTTATTTTCCTAAAGCTGTTCTTCATATCTCTCTCCCAGCCGGTATTGCCCCTGCTCCCACAAAAAGAAAAGAGGAAAAAAAACCAACTCTGGCATCTTTCTAACTTCTTCATAAACATCCTGCTGGTTTATTGAGCAGAAATCATAATGGGATAAAATCCTGCTGGATTCTGAGTCCTGCTGAAGCTGGCAGGGGAATATCTGATGCTTAACTGGGTTTTACTTACCCCAACTTGCACTTCAAGTTTGAGGTCAAGGATTACACTGATTCTGGTTTTACCCCACCCTATTTCCTCACTCTTAATTTTAAAGGAGATTCCCTGATTCAACATTTATAAGCATGAAATAATTGTCTTTAGTGATAACTACTAATTTTGTTTTATTGATGAGCAGGACACCTTAACACAAATAAGTAGATTCAGAAACATAATTAAAATTAATTAACATACACAGTGCCCTTAAGGCTCAATATTCTCATGCTCTCTCAGTCTAGCTTATTTTGTGCTGATTTGTGTTTTGTACAAGAATTCCTGACAAATGATAACCATTTAGACGAAATTACTGTATCATTGCTGAAAGTGAAAGGTAAGTAGAAGTCTTACTGGTTGGTGTCTACTGACGCCTTGGTTATTAAAGTCAGATGAGAGTGGATTCCAATGGAACAATGAATAATGGTGACTTATTGATAAAGGAATCTTCCATCTCTTTTTAAAGTCTGCATCACCCCTATTGTTTTATTTTTTAGGAATGGCTCAGCACTTTATATATAGTGATATCACATTAATGACACATCACAGACAAGTCCGTTTCTCTCTGAAAACACAGGAAATAAAAACCTTAAAATGTGCACGCTGGTCTGTGCAATTATTGTATGGTACCATCAGCCTGAAAAAAAAAAATAATCAAGAAATAATGACCTCTTAATTCAGGTCTAGAGCACACAAAAAGGAAAAGCTCAGAGAAAAGAGATAATCTATTAACATCCAGCTGAGAAAAAGAATAGCTATAAAGGGTGGCACCGGCTCAGCTGTTTATTTATTCACAGACGCTAACCAAATAAGCTAGAACTGTCACAGCAGGTTTTTCTTACACATTTACTGTATCATTTTTAGTAAATTTCTTAGAAGATGAAAATAAATCAGAATCATATTAGTTTGCTTGTAGAATAAAAAAGCTAACAACAATGAGACAGCACCCACATCCTGGTGGTGACTCTAAGAGATCTTATTTTAGGCTTATGGCCAAGTGTCCCACATAATTAGTTTAGAAACAGGTCCACAAGAAAACACAGAGCCCTAGGAGCTGCAGTCTTTAAGAAAGTTCAAATGAAGCTATTGATCTAAGGTAAATTAAATTCTATAGCAATGTGTTCAATGCAAGACTGATCCAGTACATACCTTCTTTTTTTTTTTTTTTTTTTTTTTTTTTTTTTTTTTTTTTTTCTGGCTTAATAACGAGCTCACTCTCTGCAGCTTCTGTTTCAAAATCATGTGACCATAAAGATACAGGTCTTGGTCCCTTGGAAGCTTTCATTGAGGTAGAAATGTTCTGCTGCTGTTGTTCTTTGAAAACTAGACAAACACAGACTTTAAATAGACTTTGTCAGAGTGAAATCTGTGAAATTTCTCAGCCTGCTATTTCTTTCATACATTCTCCACTCTGTGGAAGAGATTCCCTGGTTATTTTGATATATGCTGAACCATGATAAGGATTTTTGAAAGTGTTGGAGGGAAAGTAATCTCTACTTCTGGGAAAGCCCATTCTTTTAGCTGAAGGTTGATACAGCGTGCATCTGATGATAACTTGTATCTCTGCCTCATGGAGATGCTTCCTAAGAGCTGTTTTTTTCTAAGGTATATCAGATTACAGCAAATGGTATTTAATTCTCATTCAAGGTATAATAAATGCTCATGGATTCCTTGTAAGACAGCATTTGTGCCATTTTCTACAAATTTATTACTATGACTGCTAAGACATGATGTGTCCAAGGTCTGTGAATTTGGGGTATTGTGCTATTTCCTTTTTTCTCTGGTTCACTTTTTCTCTCTTTCTATTTTCTCTTTCACCAGCAACTGGCACAATGAAAGAACGATTCAAACACTTACATCAGCCTGCCCTGGTCTTCGCTGTTGTGACATAAAGGATAGGTACGTGCTTGGCCTCTTGCTATTACAAATATTTACATTCTTGCCTCCAGATTCATGTCCCCCAATCTATTTTAAATAGTCTTCTTGCAAATGTGCACAGCCCAGTTTGTGAATCCCAAAGCCATGTGAGAATTCATGCAATGAGGCACACAAATTCGCATCAGAATCACGAAATTGTATTTTCAGTTGTATTTCCCAAGACTCCTTTTCAATTCCTCGACAAATGAAAAACTTTAATGTCTTTACTTTCTTGTTCATGTAGAAGCCTCAGAAGTGTAGATACGGTTTTCTGAAAAACTGGGAGATGTGGCTGCTCATTATAAGAGAAAGAAACTAAAAGAAAAAAAAGGATTGTTCCCCAAACCGAGGACAGCTATAGGGGAAAAAAAAAAGTAAAACATAAGTACTTTCCATGATCTCCTTTCAGTACAGGCTGTATATTGGATCAATTTTATCTCCATATGTTCTCAGAATATTTTTCTCGTTTACACACAGATTACTTTAATTTTCTTTATCTACTGCTGAAAGAAAGTTCACCTACAAATCCTTTAGAATTCAACAGCTTAACCTCATATGTAAAGAGAGGTGCTTATGTCATTCAAAACTGATAAGAGGCCCATTCTTCTCTTACTCCAGTTCTTCTATTTTAATAGTCAAAGATAAATTAGTATTAGTAAGGAACAGATTCCAGGAGTCACTGTCCAAAAGCTCTTGTAATCCCATGGTAAACTGAGATCACTGCAAGGAATTCTAGATTGGCTTAATCAGGCATCTGAGAGTGCATTACGTCAGAGCTTATTACTAATATATTTGCAAACATTAGTTGGAATACTTCATGAATTATTTAGCGTTTTTATTCAGAAACTGCTGAATATTGGGAAGCTTTCACTTTATAAAGAAAAAGAAAGAATATTTTAACATTTGTTTTATTTTATCAGATCATCTTCATGAACTAACTCTTTAACAAATATTTCATGAAGATAAATAGATGAGAATATCAAACACAGCATAGGCATAAAGAGAAGGATAGCCTTTTTAAAAAGCATTTGGTGAATGATCTGTTAAGTAATCAGATTCTTCTACAAACACTCATTATAGGTTTAGTGTGTCTTTTAGGCGCATCTTTATCCTTAGAAATGCGATTTTCTGAATCTGCAAATCTGAAAACATCATCCAGAATCTGCATATTTTTACTTGAAACATCACAGTTTTACATACTCAGAATCAGATTGCATATTTTTTTTCTTAGTTCATATGCTATGTATTACTTCAGTAGATGGTTTTATACACTGAAGGTATAGTGATCCCCATGTCCCTCAGTCTGCTCTCACTGCTGGCTCTGGGCTTCATGAGCCCCTGAAGTTTGTGGTCTCACTCTGGGTGCTTTGAACAGCTCAAACTACCACTTGTGGGGTATTTTTTATTATTTTTTCTACTTTATCTCTGGGATGAGGGGATGGAAAATGGATGCGACATTGTGAGCTGCCAACATTTATACAGTGGCACAAATATTAGTTACGTTATGTTTTCTATATTGTCCTAACAGCTCCCAGCATTTGATTTGCTTCTTAGCTCTTGCTTAGTACACTAATGGTGGAAGGCACACACATAAATACCAAACTATTCTTAGGTACAGAGAAAGATTTATGCACAAACATGTAAATAATGAACACACAAAAATGTAGTTCACAGCTCCTTGCATGTCCCAAGACATACGTATCCTAATTTTTCCCTCTTTACATCTTTGTTCATGCTGTGTAGTTCAGACATTTCATCTAAGAAATATCTATCTTCCTAGCCACAGCTATAGCACTCTCATAATACTAATAGGTTAATTTTATTTTTTTTTTCATTAATTCTTTTTTGTGTTTATTGTGCATCTGCCCTTTTTGTCTGGACATACTTATTCCTACAATGTGTCTATAAAGGATTTTCAGAAAAGAACCATGGAAATAAGTATTATATTAGAGAAGTTCATAGGAAAGAAAATAATACTAGAATTCAAACAAAATTTTGGGATGTTTTCTTTTAAAGATCCATCTCTCTGGCAGTGGTTTTGTTCTGCATGAATTAATTTTGACTTGCAACCTTTCCAAGCTGACTTTGGAAAGCTCCTCTAATACAACCAACCTTTAGTAGCCCTGCCAAGTTTTTTGGCTTATCTGTGCAGCAACACATGGTTGTCATGGGAAGTACAGAACAACACGCCGATTACATGTACTTTTCCCCTTTTTCTGGTGCTTTCAGATATCCTGTTGACTTTGGAACAGCTCATGCCATACTCTCTTTTGGCATCAGCTACAGACACTCACAACAGCTAGGAACTCAGCAGAGAAAAGGGTAGCAAAAACAGATGACAGGAAGGACAAAGTCTGGCAACAAACTTGCCCTTCCCTTCTTTCTTGAAGGACTAAATATCTTTTTTGCTACAGAAGTATGGATCGGTTTTCAAAGATGACTTCTCTCATTAGTAGGAATGCTATTTTTCAGTGAGGGATATATTAAACTTCTTGTGTCCTTGAGCATTCTGTGAAGGAAAAGGGTTCTCAAACGATAAACTACCCTTCAGGAAGGAAATATAGAGCTGTGCCATGATATGGATGACTGAATGAGCTGATGTGATTCTCTTGTGCTTTAAAGATGCTCACAAAAGGACATAAGGCTTAGAAATCTATGATGACATGTTTTATTCTGATGTTTACTTCCAAAATTGTGTCACAGAACTGGGGAGTGTTCTTGGCTTACCTCTCTCTAGCATGCAATTATCTGGCCAAATATCCACAATAAAAACATTTATTTTAAGTCTTTAAGGTTATTTCTAACTCAGGATATGATGCTGACAAATATGTCTTTAGTAACAACTCTAGGGATGAGGATGAATTGGTAATTTACTAGCTCTGGTCTTTAACTAAATGTCAAATGTAGTTGTATAGCCACCTCTGGGAATATTTTAAAGTGGCTGCTTAAGACATAAAACTGCTGGTCTGGAGTGCACCCATTATTAGTTTAGTGTGTGTTTTAGTCTTATTGTTTGAAATATGAGAGAGCTGTGAAGCTGTACTGAGTTTGTGTTGATGATGCTGTTACGTGAGGGAGGTAAAAAAACACCTTTGAGGAATGGAGTTTTGAGTGACAGATACCCCTCCAAAATAACTGTCATGGGGTTTTGACTAGTCTATTCTGTTCATACTGTATCATTTTATTCTTTATATAAGAGAGAAACTTCCTAGAAAGCTTCTTTGAGAGGAAATTGTGCATTGGAAGGCTGTTAATAATTTTACTTGGGAGTTACAGGCTGATTTTCTGTCTCCTTGCAGTGGCTTAACCCCACTGAAATCAGCTGATGATTTTGCCCTGTACATTTACAGTTGTTCCATAACTGTACAAAAGTGATCTGGAGATCAGCTTAATGGGTTTTAATGGGCACACTTCACACATTCAACCAATTTGTGATTTTAATGGATAAGAAGTACAGAAAGGGACTTAGCTGACATGCTGCTAAGTATTGTAGCATTTTTTAAACATCATAACAAAGTGTCTGGAGCAGCAGTCCAATATATAAGAGAAGCATAAAAGCCCTAAGAGAAGCATAAAAGCCCTAACATACTGCAAAGGCAGCTACCTACCAAAGCTTTCCAACAGGAAGCTTTGAAGACACCTTTGTAATACAAAAAAATCAGCCTCAAAATAATCGCTAAGCCAAGAAGACATAGCAACTTCATACCTCCAGATTTGGCAAATAGCATGAAACCATGGAGCAAAGATAAATTAAAGTAAATTGAAGTTGATTTGGTTTTTACTCAGCAAGGCACATTTTGACAAAAAAACACCTTACTCTGCTTTTTCTTTTATTAAGCCAATACAAATGAGAGTGATTGAAGCTTCTCAGGTCAACACTATAAAAAAACTGTCTAGAACTGTATCTTAAAAAAAAAAAGAAAAATAAACTTTCATGGAAGACTTTCAGTATCATAAACTTCTTAAAGAGACTATTAGTGGTGACTCAAGATTCTACAAAATGGAAAAATCCTGTAATAATCAACAAGAAAATTACATTTTGATGGTCAAAACTTGCAGAATTGCCAAAAGTGAAAGAGAGATAAGTGTTGCAAGAGTGAGTAAAGCAATATTAAAAGATGCTGCAATCAAATAAATAAGATCAGTCCAAAGAAAGATATAAATGTCATAATGATGATGTTATTGAGATAAAAAGGAGTCTAAGTGTGATTCTCAACTAGGTAGATATTTTTCTTAATACTGTTAAAAAGATGGTGCTGATCAAAGCAATAACTTATTTTTAATAGCGAAGGAGAATGACTTCATGGAAATTACTCCTTTCAATATAAAAAAAATAAAATTCAAACTGTTTAGCTTGCTCTAGTTAGAATAAATAAAACAAATCTACTGTTCATTTCTGAAATAGCTAGCAGATTATGTATCTAGAAGGAAGGGAATATTCAGAAGTGAAGTTGTTATATGAATGGGAAACAGTGAATTCTGTATTTATTCTTAAAAGAAGGACTGAAACAACTTGGAAATTGGTAGGCCAAAAAAAAGGTAGCAAAGGGTGACAAAGTCACCACTGTGAGAATGCTGTGAAAAAGGCAAATCCTGCAAAATTATCAGGGAGGGTGCTCCTACTAGAGAAGAGAAGCTCTGACGTGATGAAACACCCTTGGAATAGTATGTAAAATTCTAGCTGTTCATGGCAGGTGAGGTGAATTCCAACTGGAGCAAGTTTATAGAATGACTGAGATGTCAAAGGGAAAGGCATGTTTACCCTAAAAAAGGGGACAAGATCAGTTTATTTAATTTAGCAAACTAGGGCTAAGAGGAAAACACTTGCATTAAGTTAATGCATGGAGGGAGCATCAATGACACAAATTGCAGAAGTGTTTGACCTTCAGATCACAGATACATGGGGAGGACCTCCAACCATTAGTCTCTATGGATTTGTAATTCGTAAACCATAAATTCATAAATTCATAAAATATTCATATTTTGAGAAAAATAGGGTAGGCAACCTCTACCCTAATCTGAAAAGCATGGTGAGGACACAGGCAAACCTGGACATGAGGTTTTGTTCACCAAAGGGTGAGCTGAACAAAATTAATTAAAATCTATACCACCAGTCTTGTATAATACCAGCCAACCAGAAGATTTACCAAGACTTCACATGCTCCTGTCCTTAAATGGAGGCTATTTCATCAACAAGGAAAACTTGTGTCCTTGGCCTATTGTTTTAGAAAGAAGCTGAGGTATTTTTCATTGATCCTCTCCATTTAAAGCAAAACTGAAGACAGGAAGGAAGTCTGAAGCTCTTTCTTGTCTGGTGAGGAACTAGAGATCTTGACACCATAAATCACTCTTTCTTTTGATTTCAACAGGAGATTATCTCAATAAAACCGATAAAATGGTGCAGTGCATTTGAAATGGTCTCCTGTGCACAGAGTGGAATCTGGACTCAAAGAAGAAGTGTGTATTCATTCATCTTCCCAGCTACCCTTCAGAGTTCCCCTCTGTATCTCCAAGTACCAGGAAATATGGAGAGATAATCAGAGAGCTGGAAAAGCAGGAGAGCTGTGAGAATATTTTAGGATTTCACCAGCAGAGGTTAAGTAGTTATCAGGGCACTTCTGGAGCAACTGCTGAAAATGTGGCCCTTCAGCAGCTCTGCCAGGGGCCAGATAGCCAGAGGTTTCTGTTAAGTACTGTCTCTAATGAAGCAAATCTCTCGCATGGATTTTCTGGGTGCTCATCTTCTTCCTCGTGGGAAGCAGTTATTTTAGAGACTAGATTTTGAATGAGGAATTGTCCCTGAAAAGTTTGAAGATCAATGGTCTCTACATAGAGAACGAAGGGAGTTTTAAGTGAATGAGTTCCTTTTGACCCCACGCTAAAGTTTGCTGATAAAAATGAGTCTCCTGCTCCGGGGTGTTCACCAAATGCCAGCAGGGCCAAGTCCTGCACTTAACCTCTACTTTCTTCAAATTCACCTTCAAAAATCTCTTCTGATTACATCTGAGCTGACTATGGTATTGCTTTCTCATCATTATAAGGTACTTGTGAGATTAAAAAAAAAAAGTTTTTTAAACTCTTCTTATATGTCACTTCTCTTTACAAGGAAGTCAGTAAAAGGCACGAATACAGGATGCATTCACCTGAAAGCACCTCGTCCAAAGAAAAGCTGCTATAAATGTATCTGTCTGTCATATTCTGCCTTTTATACTAAATTGCACCCATATATTTTCAAAATGGGATATGCTTCCACCGTTCCTCAGCTACATGGGTTTGTGATGTGATTAGAGGTACACTGATACTCAGCTTTGCTGCTATTGAAACCAGAGGGTGGTCAGTATGAGAGACAGACGAATCTTATACAGTCTTATACAGTGGGATACAAGCACTAACGATTATTGGAGAAACACAATATAAAATTATCAGCCTGACTTTATTAATGACTGACTTTGAAAACACCCAGTGAAAGTACTTTAATCCTTCCCCATCTTTAATTGCAAAGATATTGCTAGGCTGCTGGTTTGAATTTCTTTTCCTTTTATATCTGAACAACATGTAGACTCATACTAGTTTTTTAAAAAGTTTTCCTTACATTTCTGATTCCTGTTGGTCTGGGTTGTTCTAGCTGTTCTCAGGTACATTTGAAGTCTATAGGAATGTTGTCTTGAACATGCTACGGTGCTACTTTATGTAATTTGAGAAATTAGTTGTTAAATCCTAAATTGTGTACTGTGGGCACGCAGGTACTTTTATTTTCGCTGTCTCGCTGGTTCAGCTTGCTATCTGTAATGTGAGGATAACAGTAACCCCTCACATCACATTGCACTTTGTGAAGATAAATTAATGCTTGTGGAGCATCACAGTGGTGAGTGCCAGAGAAAGGCCCATGAGGAAATTAATAATTCTGTCTTCATTGCAGCCTCTGAATAGTGTGCAGTAGATAAGGCTTAAGTCCACAAAATGAACAATGAGGGCAAAACAAAACATTGAATAGCTGTTCTTTTTTAATTGATCACCATCCATTCTGTTCACTCAATGGGGTAGGGGTCCTGTGCAGAAAAAATACAGTCTGCAATTATGTATTAAAAGCCTGTGTCATAATGGGTGTCCTCAAGGGAGAAGAACTAGGGCTGCAAAGACTGTGGAGTTCTCTCATTTTGTACTTGTAAGTATTTGATTTTGCCACTGTAATGTCTATCACATGTTTTTATGTATAAATCTCCACCTTGCTGTTGTCTACCTCCTCTTACTTGCATACAGTTCCTTGAACTCCACTTCAAACATGCCAATAGATGTAAAATGCTTTTCCACAGATGCTTTTCCCCATGAATGTTTTCCCTATTCTTTCCTTCACTTCTTCTCCCCTCAAGTCTCCTTCTTTCTTTTGTGCTATTTGTGCCAATAATCTCTCTGGAAGGGAAAATGTCTTGGCCTCTTCAGAAGCTCAAATAATTGCAGTGCTTTTTAAAGATCAATGACTTTGTGCTTTTAGCAGTCTAAATTAGAGTATTATACTCATGACTTGTTGTAGTCTCCTTTTTTTTGAGGGGGGACACACGACAGAATCAAAAGTCAGGATCAATCAGCTACTCTACGTAATTTAAGACCTTTCACACATGTTTTTTGCTCAGTTGGATTGGTTTTTTTCATTTTTTCCTCTTCAGGAGCTATATCTTTTTTTTTTTTTCTCTTCCCTTTGTTGATAGACCTTTCGTTACAGTGAACCTTAGGATGCAGACCTTTTGTCCAATAGCACTGAATATATGCTTATTATCTTTTATTAAACGATCTGAGCGAGGACTCAAGTCTATGCTGAGATGGCAAAAAGAAACACGGGTGAGGTCTTGCTAATCATTTCAATATGTACTGGTTCATAAGTATTTTTTAATACAGCTGGAGAGGGATCAGGGTAAAATCCAATAGTACTTTTTAAAAATGAATCACTGGAGGAAAATGAAAATTTTCAGCTCCTATATAGCACAGCTCTTAGTGGAAGAAAGTGACATCTGATTGACACTGCTCCATTGCTTTTGTTTTTTATTTTACACCTGCAGTATCTTGCAGACCCTCAGAACAAATAACTTTCTACATTTGATAGGAACTATGTACATTGTGGTTCATCTCTGCCAGCACTCAAATTTTGACAATCACCACTCACATCTGCTGCAAAGACTTAAGAAGCCTTTCCAAGGACAGTTCTAGAATAACCAGGATTTTACTCTGACACCCACCAGCTCCACAGTGGTGACTGGTACTTGAGCATTTGTAGATTTGGGGAAAACTGAGCTCACGTGAACTTCAGTCATGAGGTAAGGATTCTTTTCTGCGGTTGTTTGGAATTACAATAAATATTGGGAGAGGAAAAAAAGGGCTCATGTAATTTTTCAGATTTGACCCTCATGTGTACATGTATCAGGGAGTATTTTTACATGAATATATAAAAATCACTGCTTCCTTCATGCTGAAATAACCCTTAGGCTGGTTGTAAAAACAGGACACCAACTGGCAGAGAAGTGCCACAAAGGCCATTCATAAAATCATAGAATCATTTGTGTATCTGTTCCTAAAGTCAAAGTCTGATTTTCAGCAAGATGCGACATCTTCGGAGAGTATGAATGTCTTGTCTTGGGACATTGCTGGGGTTCAGATGTGTTTTAACATTTTCAATTGTTTGTTCTCAACCTTTAAAGGCTTTCCCACTCAAGTTTTAAATGCTTTAGGATCATTGCATGTTTCTGGCTTAAAAATTAAGCACTAAACCTTACGTGGCCCCACATGGTCTCCTCTGCAACAAGACTATGCCTTTGTATAGTTTACAAATTGGTATTTGAACTATCTAAGTTTTAACAATTAAAAACAACTCATTTTCTTCCTAAATTTTTTTCACATTTTTAAGTTTTGTATCCTTCTTGGCAACTTTTAAGCAGTTATTAAAAATCTCAAATATATTTAAGCAAATAGGAAAGTGGGATTCAGTGGAGTAAAAATTATCGGGTTTGCTTAAGGGAGTGAATGGGTATTTTTATCATAAAAATTTGCCTTACCAGTGTTCAGTATTCATGCTTTATTTCAAGCCTCTGGCCACTCGTCTTGGAATTCGGATTCTCATTTGAGTGCTAGTAAGGCATACATCATGCATAATAAACACAACTTGCAGACAGTCTAGACCTAAGAAAGTAAGTGCTGACCCCGTTGCTGTCTGGGGACAGGAAGACAGGAAAAGTCAACACCAGGAAGATGCTAAGAAAGGAATACATGGGCCATAAACTATGGTGTCTTTGGGGGAAATCACAGACTAAATTTCTAAATAAAATTAAAATTTACAATTAAAAAATAGCATTCATTCATACAAATGCTAAGATTAATGATTGCAAGGTATTTCCTTTGTTGAGTAGAATCAGAGAATCATGTATGTTGGAAGGAGCCCTGGAGGTCATCCAGTTCACCTCCTCCACTCAAACCAGGTTGAGGACCTCCAAGGATGGAGGCTTACCACCTTCTGGGCACTTGTTTCAGTATTTAAGAACATTTATCATTTAAAATTTGTCCTTATACCTAACTATAATATTCCTTGTTGCAACTTTCATCCATTACCTCTTTTCCTGTCACTGTGACCTCTAGGAAAGTCTGGTTCTGTCTTCTCCAGACTGTCCAACAGATAACTGAAGACTGCAACACTATCTTCCCTTAGCCCCTTCTTCTTAAGGCTTCTAAATATACCCTGTATGGGAACTGATTGGTGAAATGGTTTTCCAAGGATAGATAGATGGAAACAGGGGGAAAAAAATCAGTCCCATCACGGAAGGTTGAAGCTGTGCTTTAGGACATTTATCAGCCACAACCCAAACCTGCATTGTCCGAACAAGCCTGGTCTTAGCCATCTAACTGTCTATAGAATATACTTTCACATTAAAATTTATTATCCAACTATAATTATCTTGTATAGTATCTAGACATTTTAAGTCTTCTTTAATATTTTATAATTTCATGGTCCTGTTTAGCAAGCCTCGTTTGCCACTCCCACTCGGTAATAGATAAAATCGTGGAAGACTTGAAAAATATTTTATTTGCAATAGTAAAATAAGACTCTTAGTTCAGCTGAACTTCTAAAGTTGAATTGAGTGATCTGATTTATGAAAAAAAAATATTTATATTGCTGGTTTAACACTTTCAAATTACAGCAAGACTCAATTCTACTTTGAAGGTGTACACAGATTTGGATCAAGCAATAGGAATAGTAAGGAAATAAGCTTCACAGACCACAGAGAAAATAAATTAAAAACTGGTATATTTTTAAATAAATTTGTTTTTATGGGAATGTAATGACAATAAATGTAGGATGTCTGTTTGCAGTTCATGTCAGCTGCTACACAGTGAAATGGTCTTGACGAGCATTTTGTTGAAGAAAGATTGTAAGAAAATACCTGCTGCCAGTGACTGTTCTAATCAGAAGTTTGTTAAGACTATATAAAAAACAGCTTAACTGTATAAAAGATAAGGATAACTCAAGGACATTTAATGCATTGCTCTAATGGCATGGATGGGAGAAACATGAAAACATTAAAAATCTTATCTGATTTAATTTTAAGGCCCTCGGTATGTGAGTTTTAATATTTAACACATAAAAAGTACCAAGAAAAAATACTGCACATTGATATAATGAACACAAGGGAAACTATTTTCATTTGCATAGATAAGATTCATATTGCAAGGGTCAAGCAGATGTATTACAAACCTGATTTTTAAAGAAATACATAGCACAGCATTTTACATTCTTGTTTATTCTAAGATTAGTGAGATTCCCAATCTCTGTGTATCTCATTACTTTACCTTTTACTTTCTGTGCCAAAGTCTGTGTCACAGACCGGCTGTGTTGGCCAACTTTTCTGGTCAAATCATCTCGTAAACAAGAATTTGACTTCATGACTATTTCATGTTGCCAGTCCTATTATCCAACTTTTTTTGATACAAATTATCTCGTTGATAGTTGATAAATACACTGTGATTTTGAGTTGTAAACTTTTTATGTAACTAACCTTTGAATTTTAGCTTTTTTTTTTTTTTACATGCCTCAGACAGGTAATACACAGTGTGTTTTCTTTACCCACTGAAAAAAAATGAGGAGCTTCTTCTGAATTGTCTCTTTCCTCCAAAACTTTCCAGTATTTACATATTGAAGTGGTCTGCTGCAAGCTTGTTAATTCAGAAATGAAAATTTTTCAGTTTTTGCCAGTGAAAGCTGGTGGGACCATTCTGAGAGTGGTGGCAATGGCAGTAGCAGGTGTGGAGATATACTTGCCACCAACTTGTTTTCTGGAGTGGTTTGATCGATCTACTGTTACTACTCCTGACGAAGTAAGAGATGCTGTTGCTCTGTATAACTTGCCACTTTGCCATCTGTGGTAAATAGGTCAATATTTTTTGTTCAGAATTTAAGTGGTCTGAGATTTAGTTACAAATGTTATGTGTAAGGAGTAAATTAAGGTTACATTTTATTTTGCTTTTTGTCCTCTCAGCTTTCTGAGATCTATTGATAACAGCAGTATGTTCTTGCAGTGCTGCATCTGCTCCCTTCATGATTTTCCTCGACCAACAAGCAACAAAATTGTGATTGTCACAGAATGTACCCATGGGAATGAGATGGATTCCAGGAAGATTATCTGAGGGGGTCATTCTGAGAGAGAAGAGTGAGAAATGGGTCAGTCATTTAAAGACAAAGAGATTTTAAAGGTGTGAATAGTATCAGCAAAAGATGAACAATCCCCTGATGAAATGCACTGGAAGAAGAGAAAATAAATCTACCTGGGTTTTAGCACGACACCTTGGTTCTACACAGATGGCTAAAGAGGCTTTGACTGTCTTTTCCTTTCGCAGTGGCAAGAATCTGAAAGAAAATCATGTCAGAGCCCACCGCCGTGAGTCCACCAAGGCAGTGAAGACGGATTTTGTGAAGACAGATCAACTATCAGGAAAACTGGGGAAAAAAACCAAAGATATTACCCAGGACGGAGCAAGTGCTTTAGGTCAGAGTGTGATTTCATTTACACCAGCATCAATCTGGGTTACCCTCTGTGGTTTCAGGACAGATGTCTCCAGTAGGGATACTCTGGATTTACAACCCTGTAAGTGAGACCACCACTTAGCGCCCCGGGTACCATGAAGTGATATGCAGATCGAAGCAGTCAGAGCCAAGCTCTGCCCCAGGTTACATCCATGCAGCTCCTCTGAAGTCACTAAGTGTTTTTCCATGTCTCCCTAATGCTTTGCAGTATTTCTTGTCTCCCATACAATACTCTTCTTTCCCTGACACAACCTCCCACGGTTCTCTCCAAAAAATGGTGATGAACTAGCAAAACCGTGACCTTTCCTAATGAGAAATACCACACCACACTCTGCCTCACCATATTTTAACCATTTCCCTTGATCTACAGCACAAGAGGCTGCTGTTTGCCGCCTCCTCCATCCCACAATGGAAGCCCACAGGCTTTTCAGTCCATTTTGATATTTGTTTTTCACTGGTTTCATGTTTGCCACTGAATGAGGCTCAGCCCAATATTTCTTTTCGCAAACCTAGAGGAAAAAAATGGTTCCATCTGTTTTAGGTGCACAATGCTGAGTGAACTTAACAGAGGCTGCACATACAATTCTACAGAGAGGTGAATTCTACGCTCGGTGAAATTGCAGTGGGATAGTAGGGTTAAATACCAGGGGCACTAATAAATCACTCCAGGTAGAGTGATGTGTCCCTGTACAACTGCAGCTTTGTCCTGGCAACTCTGGTTTTGTGTAGCCCATGCTGCAGGGTGACATCTCCAGACAAGCCAAGCTTGAGACACCATCCTTAGTACACCTTTCATATGTTCCTCCAGCTTTTTTTCCCCTGTCTTCACCTAAAAATGTAATCTAAAGTTCAGGGAGTTAGGCATTGGGACACACTAGGTTTTAAAAACATTCAACCTTCAAAACCTGATTTATTCGATAACCAAACCTATCTCCTACCTGTATTACCCTGTCCCCTTTAAAATAAAATCTAGCTGAAGATTCTTACTGAATTCCCGTACTTTCTTCTAAGGAAAAGTAAAATTTTACCTTCCCAGAAACATTCATGGTCTTTCTATGACACCTGCTCTTTCACCTCTTCAAAGTCTAAACTTACTTGACTTTAAGTTGTCTAATACAAACATCTGCAATTTATGTCAAAAACTGAGTCATCTCATCCCTAGATACTGGAGTATGTTTGAGAAGGGAATGTGTAGAAGGAAAGAGGGCTGGGATGGCTGAGGGCAGGGTTCTTAAGAGGAAAGAAGATAAAAATGGTTGAGGGGCCAAAGAGCGTAGAGGGAGGTGGGAACCGAAGAAGGCAGGATGTTGTAAAGCCAAAGACAAAATGAGTCTTTGACATCTCAAAGGGAAAACTCAAAGCACAGGACAAAGATGTGAGGATCAAAATGTGGAGACGTACGCTAAGCGTGAGGAAAAGGGAAGAATTCAAAGGAAATAAGAAGAGAGAAAAGGGAAGAGAGCTGTAACTGTGAAGTAGTTGAAGCAGGGGAAATGAGGGTGAAGAAATAGTTTAAAACAACACAGCCTGTAACAGAAATAAAGAGAGGAAGAAGATGAAAAAACCAAGAGAGGTAAAGACAAAATCAGCAGGAAAATTCTCTGAAATGGAACTTTTACTATCGATGAGCCATGAAGCAGAAAGGAAAAGTTTCATGCTTTATTGTGAAACCAAGTTTGCAATACATGCACAGAATGCTTCCATAGCATGCCTGGATTTTCTTTCCCATTTACTCCCAATTTGTCTCACATACTGGTTTGCTAACATTAGAATAATACATACACCCTTCACCTATTTGCTTTCTCTCCACAGGTTGTCTCAGATTTGTAATCCAAAGCACTCTTACCTTTGTGACCTCTCACAGGTGAACCCTGAGAGCGTGTGGATCATAGTCATGCCTGTTACATAGTGTTTCTCATCGAGAATAATTGCCACCAAGATGAGAATTGCCCTTTCTTCCCAGCTCCTCCCTGCTTTTCATCCTTGGCTTTGCAGATCTTCATCTATAACTTTATGCTGGGGAAAACCAGAATTTAGTAGACAATGTTAACAACAGTAATTTAAATAACCAATAAGCACTACCTTGTAATACGAGTTTGCAAAGCTTAATACCCAGTTGTCTTTGTAGAGGAAATTATTTGTAGTACAATGACCATCTTTAAGTATTTCCAGATTTGTTTTCCTGGAATAGATCTAAATTTTATGTAAATATTGTCCTTTTTTATCATATAATATGTGTATAAACTTGGATACTGTGCATAGAATAGAAAATCAGTGAGTATACAGAAATGTCTAATCACTACAAGATAGTAGAGGTGCTTAGAAAATCCTCAAGGAAAAAAAGCAATAAAAGGGACAAGGGAAAAATAAAAGGGACAATGAAAGAACTTCAGTTCCAGAAGATCAAGGATCACAGTGCCTTCATAAAGCAGAAGACTCTCCATAAGTCATTTCCTAAATAAGAAGAGTCTGGTGGTAATTGTACGTTCCAAGCATATTTTAGAAAAATATTCTTAAAATAGTATTGGGCTAATTTCTCCCCTCTGCTAAAGCAATACAATCACATTTGCTCAGAATGACTTACTTTAGCAGGACAGCAATGATTGTTAATGAATGAAGAAATTAGTTTAATTAATATATAATTTATTGGGCCATTGAAGGCAGTTACTGGAGAGCAGGCAAATGTGTCAGAGGAAAATATTGGATTCTTTGGGTTTTATGTCCGCATATATCTTAGATTTTTAGTAGGTACATTGTTACAGGGTGACAGGGTAAGGTCAGACAGTCATACACCTGCAATGATATTTGTAGACGTTCAAAAGTGGACAAGGAACAAGAATTTATCTTAACACATGAGTGTAATCAGTAGAAAGGAAGTGTTTCAATTCCTTTCATAGTCAAGACCATGAACGTCCAAATCCTAATTTTTTTTACCTTATCCTCATTTTTCTTTCTTGCTCTCCCATTTATTTACCACGTAATTCTGACCCTGCATGTTTTCAGATGCTCATTTACAACACAGGGCTTTTGTAAATATGGGTTATATCCTTGAAAGGAAAGTCTGCTTTTACACAATCAATCTGCAACTACACTATTAAAAATCTATGTTTTATGTCTCTACAGCCCTTTTCCACAAACGGATCTTATAAATTCAAGAAACTGTATTTCTATTAATATTTCATGCAAGTAAATCCTTTTGGTAGATCTCTACAGCAGTTGGTTCAGCAGAGTCAACAATTATTTAAATAACTTGTATAATCTCTTAATCTGTGATAACGAACGAATGAATACATAAACAGAGAATGTTGTATACAATTCAATTAGAGAGGTAGAACAGCTTTCTCTGCTGCATTCGTAATCTGCTTGTGTTAGCATCTTCTTAGTCTGCATTGTGCCATCTCTCTATTATTCAGAATAGACAAGTAGAAACACGAACTGAAGATTTCTGAGCTTCCTCTTTCTTACTGGGCTGTGGCATAGACTTTTTATTCAAGAGTTGCTTGTCTGATATTAATTGCTTGCGTTTCAACTTGAATTTTGTAATTGATTGCATACTTTTTTTGTCTTTGGCCACAGTTCTCAAATTAAATCAACTTGTCCCTTTAGGGTTACAAAAGTGGACAAGACTCCCAGCTACTTTGAACCTCCAAGCTGACAGAAGCACTCTACACTAGTAAAACCTACTCAAGAACTGGATATCTAAGCAATCAGTCCACACCACCAATCGAAAATGACATAAAATAGATTAGAAACTTGAAAAAGAAGTGCTGACCTTTTAGAAGTTAAAACACCAATGCAGTTCTGCCTGCAGTGAGGTATTTAGAAAAAATGCTTTTGGAAATGCCAAGCACTCAATCATTGCTGTCTAAGGATTTTTCAGGAGAGTCAATAGAATTGCTCAAAAAATAATCAGAGAAATTAACTTGCTTAATATGTGTACCTGATTCTTTTTCTTCTTTGAACATCGATTTCTGCAGCTCCCCACCTCCTTTTCCAGTTATACTTTCTTAAGACATTTTCTTTGTTGCAGACAGCGTTTTATCAAAGGAGACATCTCTCTTCCGCATGAGCTATGACATTTGACTTTCCCTTCTGATCTCACCATAGACATTTCTTCACACGGATTTCCCACAGTACTGCAAAAATGAGATGAGGGGCTTTGTTTTTCACTCTCTTCTGCTTTATAACCTTCTCCATAGCATACAAACATGCATACTGCATCACGTTTTCAGCTCCCTGTGCCAGCTCCTACCTATTCCTAGTCCAGGACCTCACATACCAGTAAAGACATTTTGACTTGTTTAATTTGACTTTGTACCTTCTTCTTATTTTTGTTCTCTTCCAAAGATAAGTGACTAAGATTGCAAAGGTAGCAATACTACAATATTAAGTAGTACATTGTTGGGGTTTTTTTGACCTTGTGTTTATTTGCAACTGTATCGCTGTTCCAAAAAATTTCAGATCTGCTCGTGCTTTTGTATTTTGGTTTCTGAGTAAAATTACAGGAGAAAAAGGACTGACTGTGTTAACATAGTTATGATCAGAGCTTTGGGCTCCAGGGATGGCTTAATAGCCGAGAAGTTACAAGGGGACGTAAATTGGCCAGGGATATACAAATAGCAGGAATTGTAATGAATAAATGTACTCAGTAAAGCCTACTTATTTATCCTTCGAACCTCTAGAGCACAATGCTTTTATATAACTTCCATTACTGGTAGGATCATGAAAAAATGTATTACTCCATAATATTTTTTCTTGTTTTTGGAAATATGACAACAAAACCAGTATTTTATTAAGGTGTGTGTCCAGAATTCTAAATTGGACAGGGAACAATAGAGCTAGTTGGTAATTTCTTAAACTGTTTTATTGGCAATTGTATCAGGAAAACCAAACCAAACCAAACCAAACTGAAAGAACCCTCTGCCAATGGCTTCATGTAAAGTGACTGCTTAGTCAAAAGGAAAAAAAAAAAAGGTATTTTATTAGAAATGTGTCACTTTTGTCTAAAATTCATAAAACTGTTTTGGAATGTTCTCAAACACTTGTCATTTTGAGCTGTTTCAAAGGTTTAGTGGAAACAGACTGTCCCTAAGGTCTGATGAATTAGGGTATTCCCCCAGAATTAGAAATTCAATCAGCTGAAATGTTTCTTTGGAACATGAGGTAAAAGGGGATTAAATATAAATGCCACCTAATGTTTCACCGTGAAGAAATTTCAGGGGGAGAGAAATAGAATTTAAAGAACATTCATGGGGTCAGAAATGCGTTTCTGCCCATTTCAAATACAGTTTAAAACCAAATTCTAAGTCCATTCATCTCAAATGTGAGAGAAGGGGGATCAGTCACCTTGTGAAATTATCACTCTTACTTTTCTTAGCTGCTTCACTATATCTAATGCACACAAAGAAGTGAAATTGACATTTTTGCAGTAATATTGGCCTTTTACAAATAGTTCTCTGTAGTAACTGTATCTTTCTCCTGTTTGTTAGCAAAATATTTTAAGTCTTGGAGCAGAAGCCTTAAATTCACAGGACTTTGTCTTAAAATTAGAGACTTCATGATGACATATATTGCAGTCTTTCACTGACTTCCTTGAGATGAAGCTTTTTATTATGATCTGTATTCATTGTAGCAGACATTATTAATTTTAACACTCGTCAAGAAAATAGGAACCTATAAATGCATGTATCCAAACTATTAATATAGTCTCAGATATCAGAACTCTTCTAAATACTCCTGAAAAACATTTCAAAGATCAGATGAGATTGTAGTTGGGAAATCTGATAGGTTTTTTTACCTTCCATTACCAGTAGTGTAAAAACACACTTATATGTACTCTGAATGATGGGAAAGTGAAACGGGGTATTATGAAAAAAAGACTTTTGCAGCTGAAATGTGTCATTTTTTACATTAAGGAATAGGTTACATTTTTTTTTGTAATAAGTGACATGGAGCTTTCATCACAGAAATATGCAACTTTATCATGCACTGTTTGCTCAGTTTTGAAACAATCCATACCATCCACTTTTAAAAGTAAAACAAAAAATTCTGACATTATGTCCATTAGGAATATATCTTTATGGGTGAGTACCTGGTGGCTGCTAGTATTTTTCAAGTTTCTTTCAACTGACTGATAATGTGAGAGAATATTCCAGTTTATGAGCTACACCTGCCCTCCCTGTGGACTCCGCGGTGAATGCCTCCAGCACTCTGTTTATGAGAAGAACTTTACAAGGATCAATGTCTACAAGAGGACAGTATGATGCCAGCTTTGCCCCTGAGATACAGAAAAAGAATGAAGCATAGCCGTAATATTTTCTTATTATGTAAGAACATTATGAAAAGACTTTGTTCAGTCAAAGAACTGTCAGTGATTTTCCTTGCTCAGTCAGAAGCAAGGTTGTTCCTCAGGAATAAATATACTGGAAAACTGTGATCTTTGCTTTCATTTTGAGTCACCACCTCCAAAATATTAAATCCTAACCCAAGTCCTTTTTGGACTTCCTCAGTGCAAATCCCATTCCCTTAAGAGCTATTCATGGAGTAAAAAAATGGGTATTTATTCCATCTTCTTTCATTAACTCCCGTTTATTTTTAACTTTTTCGTATTAGTTTTTGTCTTTCTAGTTCCTGTAAATTTATTCACTCTTTCACATACAAATATATACAGAAATTTAAAAATGAGATTATTGAATAATAACTTAGATCTCTATATTAGCATTCAAATCTACTGCCTGCCATATCTTCAGGACGCATTAAATAGTCTAATTTCATATCTTCGAATGCTCTTTGTGCCTTCTACTTAAAACTCATGCATTACAGTGAGTCTATGAAATCACAGATTGTGGATAATAATTTTTATGTCTTTTAGGACAATGTTCTTTCCAAATATTTTAGGAAGCTATTATTTCTGTCTTTTGACCTAAAGAAAGTGTGATTCTGTTTTAAACATGTGAGGAAAATTAATAATGTATATGCAATTCGTTAATAAGGAAAGAACATGTTTATGATAGTGTATGGCCTCAGTAAAACTGCATAGCATAGAACATGGTTATTCTGTTAGACTCTTTTTCTTCCCTTCAGTATTTGTTTCGTTTGCAGCCATACTAAGTTTGGGGGAAATTTAATGTTGTAGGGAAAGGTACGTGTTGCTGCTTGGGAAGTAAGGAGATTTCAAAGTTTTGGGAAGGAAAAGAGTAGAAAATCGAGACTGGGGAAACGAAAGCCATCATGTACAGGTAATGAGACAGAACAAGGTATATACGCCCTTGAATCAAGGAATCGAGATACTGAGAAGGGCAGCAAGGAATGATGATGAACTCGTATTTATGTATTTCAGAAGCGTAAGGACCAGTGAAAGATGGACCAATCCATTTCTAGGAGAAGAAATAGAATGAGGGAACACGTGTACCAATTTTGTTACAGATCAGTTTGATTGGCATAGGATTGTCAAAAACTAATCATTCAGAACACTGAATTGGAGAAGGGATGGAGGAGGAGAGCTGCATAGCATACTTGCTATAGCATTTCCAGGAGCTGCTTAGTTTTCCTGAATTCCTATAGCTTTCCCAATTTCAGAGAAACCACACTATGATCACTTATCCAAAGGCATGTCTCTTTTAACGACGGTGAACAATGAATTTACATACCATCATCTAAGGAGCCTCATTGCTCATATAAAATCATATTCATAATGAAGCTATAAAATCAGAAACCTCAGGAAGTAAGAGGAAAGAAAAAAAATAAAATGTTGAGGTCCTGAATACAGCTTCACACACACACACCTTTCTTCAAATCATAAAATGGTTTCTTGCCACTTTTATTTCAGTCAATATATTTTAGGTTAGGTTTAAAAAAAGTAATCAATATCCTGATGAACTTTAATTGTTAAAGAGTTTCCTTCTTACTGACTAAATACTTCTTAAAGGACATCCATCTGAATGTGAAGTATGTGGCAAGAATGAAGATGAAGATGTAGTCATACAGTATTACTATGCTTTAATGAGAATAAAGAATTACTGGACTCTGATATGATCTCAGTAACTTTTATTTTATTTTAATTAGCTGATTGTAGGAAGCTTATTTCTGAATAACTTTGAAATCAAAGGCCATAAGTTGAATTGGTTGCAAGATATGAAATATGAGTTATTGAAGTAAGTTTTTTCCACGGAGATGTATTTAACAGAAAAGAAAAGAAAAGAAAAGAAAAGAAAAGAAAAGAAAAGAAAAGAAAAGAAAAGAAAAGAAAAGAAAAGAAAAGAAAAGAAAAGAAAAGAAAAGAAAAGAAAAGAAAAGAAAAGAGAAAAGAAAAGAAAAGAAAAGAAAAGAAAAGAAAAGAAAAGAAAAGAAAAGAAAAGAAAAGAAAAGAAAAGAAAAGAAAAGAAAAGAAAAGAAAAGAAAAGAAAAGAAAAGAAAAAAATTTGTATTGAGTATACCTGAAGCATTTAACACTTAGGGGTTTTTAATGAAAAATGAGAATAAGAAGTTGTTTAATAAAGCACTAAAAAAAATTGAGGAATTCATCAAAGAGATCTGGATCAAATACAGGTGAAATGAGTTAGAATGAAAACTGAAGCATTAGCAACTACCTACAAAAGATGTAGGGGTGAGGAACACAGATGATCAATTTGTTGAATAAAGACTCATTATCACCACTGACAACTTCCTGGGAACACATGCCCGCTGCTGCTTTCTGTTTGACATTGACTGGAACAAAGTTGGTCTGTGGTCACTGACAAAGAAATTAAAAACAAACCAGCCCCAGTGCTGAGCCCTGGTCAGTATCTTCTCCCAAGTAACAAGAAATAGGACAAAAGGAAAAGTTGCACCAGGGGAGGTTTAGGGTGGATATTAGGAAAGATTTCTTCACTGAAAGGGTTACCAAGCACTGGACCAGGCTGCCCAGGGAAGTGGTTGAGTCAAAATCCCTGGAGGTGCTTAAAAGATGAGTAGATGTGGTGCTGAGGGGCACGGTTTACTGGTGGTTTTGGCAGTGTTAGGTTGATTAAGACCTTCAATGATCTTGAAGGTCCCTTCCCACCTAGACAATTCTATGATTCTGTGATTCTATAATCCAGATATAAGCATTTAAGGTCCCTTCCAACTCTAACTATTCTATGATTCTATGATTACTTTTTGACAGTAAAATTAGGGCAAAGACTTCACAAAAAAATACATAAGTCACCATAAAACTGTATTGAGTCAAAGCTATTGCTGGTGTCTCTGTAGAGCTGAAACCCTCTTGTTCCCTGTGTTACAAAAGTATCCCAGATAAGACTGGTCCACATCTAGCTGTATTTTTAGGAATAGAAAGTGAAAAGACTTACCCCTTCCAGGAATCATATTATTCTTCACAAATGTCAAAGTTCAAAATTTCTTAACGAATGTGTACATTTCTGAAACTGTTCTCTAATGGTCTGCCACTGCTAGGTGGAAGTGAGAGATTCCCATCTGGGAACACACACACACACTCTGTCTCTTCTAAAAATCTTTCTAGTGATGTGTCTCAGCTCATTAAAGTTTTTGACCAATGAGTTAACTTCATAATTTAGCAATAATATATTAGCTCTCTCAGTTTGACTTTTTCTAAGGGGAAAAAAAAAAAAATCAGCTTCATTGCTAATAATTCCTTGTTATTTTTATAAACATTTTCTCCAGAGGGTTAATTAGTGTCTGCTGAAGTTCCTGATGGGAAAGGTGGAATGAGTGTTTTATAGCACCATAGGGGAAAATGTTCGCATTTTACATGAATACAGAAAAGAAGCCCAAAATAAACCTGACCCCATGAATGGGTGGTTGCAATGGTATTAAGTTGCCCTAATAAGGGAATTTTATCTTTGAAATAAAAACTGATTGATTTATGAACATTTTTCCTCTGTTCTATTGTCAACAGACAAATGCCTACACTGCTCTGCTTTGATATTTCCAGAGTATTTGAAATATTGAACACAGGGACTAGAGATCGATCCTTTTCTTTATATTTCAGACATGACATAATTTTTCACATCAATAGAAAGCTCTCTAGGAGTGCCAAATCTGAGACTGCATGTATAGAGAAGACCCCAAATATACATATTTAATAGAAAGATGCTGTTAAATATGTTTCTGGAGTGGAAAGATTTGAATTACGACTGGCATCTCTCCTCAAACAAAACTCAAAGGACCCACCAGGCAGTTAATCCTGTACCTTGATCTTGCTTACCTGTAGAGTCCTATGTATATTAAAATTGGGGAGATTATAAAATTGACATGGACTGGAGTTTCAGCTCTATGAAGATAACACCCAGCTTTATTTTTCACTATCTGCAGACAGCACCCTCATTCAGCTCTGTGGGCTCTTCGGCAGGTTTAATGCCTAAATGAAAAGGATCTGTCTAAAACATAATCCAGGCAAGATGGAAGGAGTTTCGGTGTGCCTGGAGAATCTTTTTGAAGGCTATAACTCAGTGCTGTGCTCATCAGGGAAAGATGAACTGAGTTTCACCAGAAAACTCAAGAAGAAAAGAAATAAATCTATGACATAGCAGTCAATAGCTAAATGATCAGACATTCAGGCAGGATAGTATTTCACACTCTATTCCTCTTCAGTCTAAATTTTAAAATTAAAGAGGGTCAGTGTGGTGCTCTCATGTTATAGACAAGCTGTGTAGCCACCAGAATTTCTGCTATTTAATATTAGGAGTGCCTTAAGTCTTCCTTTTCTCCTGTTAGCTCTCACCCAGGACCTGAGAAAACCCTTCTGGTCTACTGGAGCTAGGAATGTTTAAAGGACATTTTCTTTCTTGGAGGTGTGTGTCTTTATATGATTGCCCTCTCCTCTGGTCTGCACTCTCAGGATTTGCGTGAAAACTTGCGTAAATGAAAGAGCTGTCCCCTCCTCATGTTGTTAATACACAGGTCTGAATTAAAAGCAAGAACTTGAACCCAGACACTCATGCTCAGTTGAGGGTGTAGCACAGGCTCATTCCTGCATTTCCCTGGCATACAAGGCAGGATTTGGATGAGTGTTTGCTTCTGCATTACTACTGTATCACAGCGGCAAGGAATGATACAAATACATGGACTAATAGTGCCATTACGATGAAGGTACGGATAAGAAAATGTTTACAATAACAGCCACAGAAGTAATCTTTTACTTTCGATTATTATTTCATGAATGCTTAATGTGTTTTTCAATTAATATTTAATGCCCTTAATGTGTCGGGTTTTTTCAATATCTAGATCAGTTTTCTCCTACTCAAATGATGCCGAAAGGTAAGAGGTTGTGGCAAAATTCAGTGAAAGCTCTCTCACAATAATATCTTTAAAATATACTGAACCAGCATTTCCAGGCAACTCGTGCATCCAATTTGAAATTTATTCTTCGGTTTTATTATGCATTCAGAACTTCCATTGACATGGATATGAGCCCTACAAGTTTTACAAAAAATTAATATAAATGTTTTCACAGCTTAAAAAGAAAATATAAAACACTGCCACCCTTATTTACTTAATTCTTTCTTCTTAATTACTTTTTTCTAGAAGTGTTCACTATCTGTATACAGCAGACTTTGGCATAAAAAAACACCCACAAGTTAGGTGTGTTTGTGGTGAGTATGTCTACAAGCTGTGTACAAGGCACAAAATTATATTAGAAAAAAAGATGAAATGATAAAAACCAAATTAGACTGGATTTTACATTGTTCATGTCAATAATTTCATAAGTACAGTAATTCTTTGCCTGCATAGAAACCTTTTAAATCTGTTTCCCCTGGAGATGCTCTCCTTACTTTGTACCTAATTTTGTCAAGGATGATAGAGATGTGGCAAAGGATCCAGGTGGTGTCCAACGTGTCCAAAACATGGAGAAAGGTCATCTGCATATAGCCATTTCCTCCAATGTATCCTTTGAAAGGACTCTACACCTAAGACTACTCAAAAGCTGAGTACACGTTCATGTATATACAATATACGTGCCTGCAAAGGTTTTCCCACAGCTTAAAAGCTACTTAAGTAATTTTCCCAGCGGTTCCTGGAAGTTATTTTTTTCAGATTTATTCTTTGCATCAGTAATTTTAATACGTGAAGTCTGGCAAATATTCTGCTCCCCAGTGTAAAAAATCATCCTCCAAATGCTTTCAAAAAGAGTAATTAAGAGTAAGGGGTTTAAAGTGATGGCTTTTTCTGTAAAGGTCTTAGAAGGATATTATATCTCTAAAAACACGTACAGATATTCAGGCTGGCTAATTCTTTTTAAAATTGAACAGAACATAAAGGAAACAGAAATTCTAGGTTAGCTGTATGTGAAGTTTTTGCTATATGACTGTTGCATTTCTAGCTATTTTAGTTATTGTTTGGAGCTCTGCATACTTTATCATCATGATATGTTATTATATTCTCAAAGCACCTAAGTAAAATATTTGAACCTTAGCAGCTACTTAGGGGTCAAAGGCTCTGCAGATCTAGATCCTAAAAGGTATCTAAGTGCCCAGATCTCATTGATTTATTTGAGCGTTAAGCATCTGAATACCATTAAGGCCACAGATTTTAGAGAGCAATTAGTTTCATTCTAAAATATGTGTCTGAGATACTCAGGGTGATTCACCATCTGAAGATCATAGAATCATAGAATGGTTAGAGTTGGAAGGGACCTTAAAGATCATCAAGTTCCAACCCCCCTGCCGTGGGCAGGGACACCTCTTACTAGAGCAGGTTGCTCAAAGCCCCATCCAGCCTGGCCTTAAACACTTCCAGGGATGGGGCATCAACAACTTCCCTGGGCAGCCTGTTCCAGTGCCTCACCACCCTCACAGTAAAGAACTTCTTCCTAATATCTCATCTAAATCTCCCCTCTTCCAATTTAAAACCATTACCCCTCGTCCTGTCACTAGTCTTCCTGATGAAGAGTCCTTCCCCAGCTCTCCTGTAGGCTCCCTTCAGATACTGGAGATGTTTGGCTCTGCAAGAAAATGCAGACACTAGCAAGGCCAAATATTTAATTACAGACTGCCAACATTAAACAAGCTCCTTTCACATATAGGACTGCACAGAATGAGTTCCTTATGGTAAAAAAAAAAAGAAAGTGGGGTTGTCTCAGGTATTTTGAAAAACTGACTGGCACAAAGATACCCAAATCCCCTAAAAATTATGGAAATTATTTCTGACTACAGTCCTGTGTGCAATTATCTTCTAGATACATGGAAATAACCAAAGTGGTAGGTTTTAACTTCAGAATATGATATATACAGAATATTTTTTAAAAAAAGAAGTCAACGGTCAATAGTAACATGAAATCCTGGGGCAATCTAAGATTGTGTAGCAGATAGGAACACATTTAGATTACTTCTCTGAAAGTGTCTTTGATACAAAAAGGGTATAAAAAGCTGTCTTATCCATATTCTCTTGAAATTCACTTGAAATTTACATGCTGCTATTTCAGTGCCTAAGACATATAATTTAAATAGCATCATCTTAAAGCCTGGATCACCTGAATTTCTACAAAATACTGTAAGCACTCTGTTTTATTATTAAATTTTAATGGTACTTACTATTAGAAAATATGATAAACTTTAAACCTTGTATTTCTCTTCTAGAATGAATGCATAGGTTAGAATAATTAAAAAATAGAAGTTAAAAAATAAATCTATTATATCTATAGTTTTGTGCGTACTGTGAATTTTAAGTGGGAGGATTAAGTGTAATTAATTATGAATGAAAATGACAACTCCTATATTTCTCACCAGTTACTTTACAGCAGTAATTAATTATATGTATACTAACTTATGAGCCCAGAGTTAATTACATTAATGGAGCTGGACATTGTTTTGCACATCTCAACCTCTGGTCCGGTGAAATACTGAACTCTTGGTCATCTACAGATATTTCCTGAAACACTCAGCAATTTTAAGAGCAAGAGAGAAGATATGTTTGGCTGCAAGGCAAAATTCTGGCTCCAGAAAAGGCAATAGGAAGTAAAAGTTAATGGAATATCTGCTTTGTTTTATCAGCACTTCAGAAGGTTTTTCTTTTCAAGGAACCCAGAATTCACTTCCACATGGCTTATTAAGTCAGTTATTCTATAAACACGAATTCATGAGTTTTGCCTACACAAATCATTTTATTTTCAACAAAGATCATTCTGTGACCTTTCTACTTCTCACAACTAAATTATATTGAGCTCATTAGATTATGGAGATTAGTCACTTGTAGGCAGAAATAGAAGCAGAACCAGGTAGTGATATCCAAATGACTTGAGTAAAGGGGAGCATAAAACCTCATTCTTAATATGCCTTTGACAAGGAATACCCGCTGATGTTTCCAAAGCGAAATTAGTGGATGCCATTAAAAATCTTATTTGTAGATGTTGTATGCACTTAATTTTGCACACCTTGTGTACTTGTACCAGTGGAAAACCAGGACAGAAGAAACGGGTGCTCTGTTGGAGTGCAGTCAGGAAAGTAGATTTGTCTATTACCTACTGAATGAAAAACTTGGGACTTTACATCTTCTCTGAGATAAAGCATGGTATGAAAATGATGTATCGGGAATTTAGTTACTCCAGAGAAAATGATAAATATTCATTGAAAATAATCTATGAGGATAAGGAAACATCTTTTTGGCAAGTAAGGTGTAATTTCAATATTTTATGGGGGATTACTTCAGTTACATGTTTTGAATTAATTAAAAAAGAAGGACCTTAGAAGTAAGAGAAAAACCAAACACTGTTGTGAATAGACGTACCAAGAAAATAAGATTTCTACTTTGTGGGAGTTTTTGATGTTTTCGAAGGAACTTTTGGTCTGGATTGGAATGAAACTGTTACATTTAGAGTGATACAGAAAATCATTACACATGATGAGAAATACATATCCAGGACCTTGCTGATACTGTTCAGAGCTGACAGCTGGACCTCTGTGACTTCATCTTTTATCTTTGTGTATTTTGAACATTATTTTTATTCTGGAGAAAATTTCTCCATGAATGACCACGTGACAGAATCATAGAATGTTTTTGGGTTGGAAGGTTCCAACCCCCTGCCCTGGGCAGCGGCACCTCCCATCACATTTAGGCTCACCATAAATGACGTAAATTGAGCTCTTTCCCATTGATGGAGTCATGACAATACCTTTCATAGTTTTCTGTCAGGGAATCAAAGTACAGCAGTTACCAAACCATACTTCAGAATATGACAACATAGCACATCTACAAAATAGGTAGCTATATTTTTCCAAGTTGTTTATTTCAACTCTCTTAATTTTGCAACTTATCCTGACGCTTTGTGAAAATAGGATATACATTTTTCCTGACAAACAGTTAAAGACTGGACTTGATATTACAAAGATGGGATATTTGCTTTGACTGTATTTGAGTACAATCTAACGCTGCTGCTGAAGGTCTGAAAGAAGATTTACCATTCCTGCAACTATAAAGACAGCACTGCTGAGACTGCAAGAATAAGAAATACTGGTTTCATCAAAGCACCAATTTTATTCACTAAGTAAGAAGAAATTACTGCCAGATCTACGGGGGAGAGATAGCGAGATTATCTCAGCTGTAAAAAAAGAAGCTCAAATTAAAGTCAATAAAGCCAACAGAGTTGATTCTGACTTCTGATAGGTGCAAGACACATTGCTACAAAATATATCTTGGAAAATCATGCACTTAGCTTCCCTCTAACAGAATTTTAAAATAAATTAAAAATCACACCCACTGTGCTTCTGTATTTAAAAGCTGAAGGATTCTGTGGCCTCAATTTATATCTCCTCTTGTTTTGTATACACACCTTTAGAAAAGGGGGAAAAAAAACAATCAAGCAAAAAAAAAAAACCTGAGATTTTTGTGTTGGCTTGTGGTTACTGGATATTCTTCCACTTACACTTTTCAACTTTCTTTCTTTGTGAATATTCTTCAAGAAAAATGAAATTTTACAAGGTTTTATCAACACTGGTTAATCATTTAAGGCCCACACAACAGTAACTCCTAGATGCTTTGTATAATGCCCACTAGTTCTAATGCTGGATGCCTCTACAATAAACTGCACAGCTTGGGTCTTTAGAAATTAGATGAGGAAAAGTTCAGTGAAGGACTGAATGAAAGATAACTGGATTTATGCATCAGTGCCTGGCTAGAGAAAGAGAGAGAGAGACTTTTGTTCATGGCCATGAGTCAAGATGATTTTACTAACATATATTTACACTTTCACAGCAAAAAAACATGGTGGGAATTCAGCCCACCACAGAATTTTGTATATCTTAGCAGTGAGAAGAAGGGTATGTACTAGAAAGACCTGGATCCTTCTCCTTTCAAGCCTGGAAAATTAATTCAGATCCCACTACTCACTGAAGAAGATGATGCAATTGCTCATCTCTTTTATGGTTCAGCAGAAAAAGCTCAGAGTAACTTATGTGCGTGAACACAGGCAGAAACTGAGGTGACTAAAAAGCTCGACAGTCTCTGAGAGGGCATCTGAGAATGGCACTTGAATAGCGATGGAGATTTTCCACTTATATCACGGGTGCTGAACCTTATGCCTGAGTGTGGCCTCCTATATTTAAAAAATAATTCCTGAGAACTCCAGAAGCCAAGTGGATTAAAGGACAAGGGCATCAGTCCATTCTTTGGTCCTGAAGGAAAGTGTGAAATGGAGCAGCTCGCTGATAGAATGGGAAGAGTTTCTTTCCTTCCAAAAGAGGATGGCTGCCTATTTGGGAAAGCTTTTGTTCTGTGCAATCCTTAAAAGGTGTCCAAGAGTGCAAGTAAGCAAGGCCAACATGGAGCTTGGTAGTCTGTTCACAATTAAAAAATATTAATAACCGTACAGTAAAAATCCAGCCCACACTCTAGCCCTCAGTCATAGAATCAGAGACTGATTTGGGTCAAAGATCATGCAATGAAAGGCAAAAATTTCACACTGCCACTAAGTGGACATCCCAGGTGACTAACCCACCAGCTGCTGCAGAAAGGCTACTAAAATGGCAGGCAAAACAAGTAATTATATAATTAAAACAAAACAAAACAAGTAATTATATTATATTCAGACGCGGCTGGATGGAGCTTTGAGCAACTTGGTCTGGTGGGAGGTGTCCCTGCCCAGGGCAGGAGGTTTGGAACTGGATGATCTTCAAGGTCCCTTCCAAATCCAACTGTTCTATGATTATATGAAGTGCCTTCCCACTTGGTCTTTAAGTCTAAACCCACCTCTGCCCAATGTGACCAGAGGACATAAGGGAGACAGGCAAGTGGAAGAGTAGGGGAAAACCATCAGGTAATTTTTCATGTCTGTTACCCGATGAAGACATCCATACTTAATGCTACATTAATACTGATGAGTTTTCTGTGAATATAGCTCAGAAGGAATCTAGAGTGCTCGAAGGCATCCTTTTATGACTCAAATGTTCCCATCAAAACTGCTTTTGCGTTTGTCAACTATGATGAATGAGGTTATTGACTGAAGACGCCTCTCTCCTAGTCAGATCCACAGAAAGTGGACACCTGAGGAGGTCAGAATAAAAAACTGTGGCATTAGCCTTCACAACATTTTCAGAAGCATTATATTAGTGAATATATAGATTTTAATGTATATCAATATGTATATACACATGTGCACGAGTGTGTGTATATATATATATATATATAAATACATATACAGCTCTCAAAAAAGTTTGGTTTGCTTCAAAGCTGTAGGTGAAAGTTGGAGCTGATTTTTATTTCATGAGCTGATTCATCCTAATGGATAGTACCTCACTTTCTTTGCTTTTCTCTGCATTCTGGCTGCAGAAAATGCCACATGCTTGTTACTTAACATAATGCTGGGGTAGTCAGAGAGGACACCCATTAGAGAGAAAGACAGAGAGATCACAGAGCTCCGTTTAGGAGTCTGGCTTCTTTTGCTACCCTCCTTTCATCTCATCTCCTTATGTTTCTGTGTTTTTCCTCCATCCTGCTACTGCAATGAATGATGATGAAAGACCATTCTGTGTAATCCTTAACAATCTTTTTTTTTTTTTGCTTTTTCCAGGTAATTTCCTCATGTACCAAACAAAAACCCAACACTTTAAATAGGCGGTGGGTCAGATTTCCCAATTATCAGTGAACATTTTGGTATACACATAATTACCCAAGAGAGACAGATATTTTATTATATATAAGTTAAAAGTAGCTGACTCTCTTGGGTAATCATGTGTATAGATGCTCTCAGATGCCTTTTATGTGTCTCAGATGCTTTTTATAAGAAAGAAAAAGAAGCTTTCATAAAAATTAATTTGTCCCAAATGTGTTGTTAGACTTTAAGGGGCCAGTTGGTAGAATTTGGATCCAAGAAAATTTTACAAGTTTGAATGATGACTGTTTGGGGAGCTAATATCTGCAAATAGAGCAGTAACCCATTAGATGCCTTTCATTTCTAGTTGTTTGTTGGGATTTGATTTCTTTCAATAAATGTGGTAATAAGATTTAAGGATTGAAGACCACACATGCAATCAAAAAAGCCATGAAGGGAGTCTTTTAAAAAGAGGCAATAAAGAAGTGACCCCAAGCATTCACAGAAGAAATACAGAAAATCCTAACGAAATACTAACTTGAATATACTCGAATATGAGTATAATAAGTTTTCTGGGAAATGACGTGTGGATATCACATGCTATTGTACGGTACTATTCTGTTTAACAGTAGAGTATTATCAAATATTTCAGATTAAAGATATTTCTGCTGTCAGCTGATTTTATGAAAAGCTGAAGGTTTTTGAAGATAATTTCAGAAGAAAATTTTTGAGACAATGAAGACTATGGTAATTTTGTCAGTGGTATTCCTCAAGAAGTCTTTAAAAAAAACTAATCTAAAATCCTACATGACACAACACAGAGTTTTCAACAACAACAAGGAATCATTTCTCATCTTGGCTACAAAGCTCTTTTCATTTAATACAACACATAGAACATTTGGGCTTTACAATAACTTTGATATGCTGATTATAAAATTGAACTAAGTTAAGTTTATAGTGGACATGGCATTTTGATCATTAACCACGTAATCTTTAGTAACTTACAGTGGAAAAAAGCTGTTCACGCTTCAACTCAGTTTCAAGTTTTGTAATTTTTCTTTAAAGTGAAAGCGACATATCTATAGGTTTGGCTTTTTTTAAAAAAAATCACAACCAAGGATAAGATATATTTCATAGTAATTTTTAGAGTCACGGTAGCTGAAAGAGCTTTGGAAATCTAATTTTGATCTGTGTTTGTTCCCCAGTGGAAGCTGAATGTTTGCTTTATTGCTTTGAAATACAAGGTTGGAAAAAGATTTTCATACTCTTAGAATATATAACTTTGTAAATTCTTAGACAGAAATAGAGCAACAGGACACCAGAAGTATGATAAATACAGTTGCAGTGACCTTCACTGCAGCTCTGCAAACAACTTAATTGCTAAAAGAAAGTGAAACTTGTGGGAAAAGCAGGCACTGATGGTACCTTTAAGCTTTTTTCACACACTAGCTGCATTGTATTACATAAAACCATGTTGTTTTTAAGACCATCAAAGTTTGCCAGGAACCCATAGAAATGTGCAGGTATCAGTGTCATATGCTAGTGATTTACATCATCCATGAAAAGGGGAATTCGAAAGCACATAATATGGCAAACTGAGTTGTATGGTGAGCAGAGTAATTATTTGTCAGTTATTCAGGGTATCTGCTTTAGTATCTGACTATTTTACTCATCATGGTAGCATGTGTATTTTGCAGCTGTTAAAACAATGTGTTTGCTGTGTGTCTGCTGTTGATTTTTCTTGCTCTTAAACACTAACTTACGGTAGGAAAAATATTTACTCTACAACATCGGTCTCATACAAAATAGAAATGAATAAATTCAAGCCATTGATCAGAAAAACATGGCGCTCCCAGTTGTGGGACCCTTTATAATGGCCTACGTGAATATTTCAATCATCTAAAATACCACACTGAAAACCAGCACGTTTGATCAATGTCCTTTGGAAGGCTGCAGCAAGCCCTTTGTGTAAAGTCATCATTTTGTACGCATATTTCAAGGTATCCGTGCCATAGGAACTTGTCTTTTGAGATAGTATTTGCCAGGTTCCTATGAGTATAGATTTTATGTCAGTTGAGAGAAGCAAGAATACTTCAGGAGCTTAATAGAACTATATCCTGGTGAAAGAACCTGTAGAAAAGGAAAGCAAAAAAATAAAATACAACTCTACAGTGTATGCTTAACTATTTCTCATAGGATTCTAATGTTAATGTTGTCACTTCCATATAATTTAGATAATTATATATGGCTCAAATGACATACAGAAACAGTTCTTTTCCCAGTTCCAGGACTAAAGGAAGACATGAGATACTGCAGGATGGTCTCACACTTAAAAATAGAAGATCTGCAATAAGAAAGTCATATGTTAAACTGCTAACAGCAAATGGATTGAGACAGAGACAGATTTAAAGGGAAAAGGTCATTGTCAATGTTACTGGGATGCAGCATAAGCTACCATCCTTTTTTCTATATCTTTTTACAAATTACACAAATCTGTAGTTCTCCTACTACATGTATACTGGAATTAATTTCAAGAGAAAAGGAAGATATAAAGTGGATAGTGGGGGACAGCTCTCTAACTGTTACTCAAGCCAACAAGAATAAAACGGTAATTGTCAATGTGCAGTTCATGTCGTAAAATGACACTCATTTACTTATCTATTGCACCCTTAAATTTCAGAGCTTCCCTTCCAGACAGAGTTCTCAGGCTATTTTGATTGGAAAAATTGCAATCACCTCGATAGAAAAGACACTTCAAGCATTGCCTCATTGAAGTTTGCTCTTTGTCTTTTTTTTTTTTTCCTCCTTGTTTCCCTTAATCTAAATTAATCCAGTGTTGTGTGCTTTACTTGATGGATGGGGGAATGAAACAATTTATTTCACAAAATAAGATAATATTGAAGTGGATTTCAGTTTCAAATTCCCAGAGTAAAAACATAATAAACAGAAGACATCAAAACAGCTTGATGTTCATTGGCAAGGGAGAGTAAAAAAGCCAGGTTTCTTCTTTTTCTTTTTTTTTTTCTTGTTTTTTTTTTCTTGTTTTTTTTTCCCTCATATACAAAAGCTTTCTCCCAGAAAAAAGCGTGAATGCAATATTTCCTAACACCCTGGTTGAAGACTTTCTTTCCAAGTACAAAACAAGACGAACACTGGGGTTTGCCTTTAAGGTATAACAAATCTCATCTAGTTCCATTTTCTTAGGAAAAATAGGTGCATATATTATAAAATTATTTAGAATCTCCCACTTCATTAACCGTTCCCTATCCAGAGACACCCTGCAAGGAATCTTAGTGTAGACTTATATATCAGTTGGGTTTGGGTGTCTCTTTGGACCTCACACCCACTGCCTGGACTATTGTGCCACATTTTATTGAGCTCAGCCACCTTCTCCAAGACCCAAATCATAAAACTGAAGACTGCTGAGAATCTGAGTTGTGTCTTTTAATATGGTCTGGTAAATAGCAGACACGGAGTCCTCATCTTTAACAGAAGGGCAAGATTAACTTGCAGTAGGTTTCACAATTGCTGCCTGCAGCACGTTTCTAAAACAGCAAATTTGTGAGGACCAAAGAATAGTCTTTAATTAAAGAAGCTTAGTAAAGTTCATTTCTGCAATTCTAATTATTACATAAAAGTTTAGCACATGACTTTATCCTGCACGTTAGGATAATATACAGTCTCTCGTCAGGCACAGTTATACCCTTGCTAAAATACTGCGGCAGAACTATATACACTATTCTAAGTAATGTTCAATTTATAGCTTACATGGATACAATATCAACTACTTTGATTTATACTGTATGCCCTCTAGCAGTACAATCCAATGTTCTCTTCGCCTTTTTATTTTTTTTTATTTTATTTTTTTTTTTTATTGCCACGACAGTACTCAGTGCATTAAGATTGCTCAGACTTTGCTGTACTAACTACCCGATCTTTCCAGCAAGTTCAAAACTTAGCGCTGTTGTGTGATGGCTACTCTGCCCTCTCCTGTCTGCTGTTACATTAATATTCCTCAAAGTCATTTCTGGAAAAGCAGTAATCTATGACCCATTTTTCCTCAGGCTAAATTGGATGTTCTCAAGTAAGCCAATATATTTAATGCTTTAAAATGGGATCTATGGCAAATCACTGCCTGGAAATTTTAAAAGTACAATCACTACATCAAATCGTGTGCATTTTTCTTCTCTTTTTTCTTCTCCACGCACTTACCTACACTTTTCTCCAGATTGCATTCACAGCTTCACATATAATTTCTTCGCTTATGTTTTTGACACACAAACATATACAGAGGATACAAAGAATACAAAGTGTCCTTGCACTGTTTTCTCTCCTGAGCAGTTTAATAACATACTTGGTAAACAACGTGCATCTTTTACTCCATTTCATGCAAAGGAAGAATGTCCAATCACACTGTTTGTCTGTCAAGCAATCTGCTGGTCTGTCCGTTCCCTTGTCTTTCACCCCTTGGACAACTCCCGCAGCGGAACAAGAGACATCAAAACCCACTAAACTATCGTATTTTATGAAAATAGAAAACTACATCCAGAGGAGAGATGTGTCAATATCTCCCCAGAGAGACAGGGTATTTTGAAGTTGCAAGGGATTAAGTTAGGGGAGTTTGAGAAGTTTGTGGTGTGGCACACAAAGACATTGCACATCCAAAAGCTGGCTAACATCTTCTGGTCCCCAGAACTATGCGAGTCATATGTACATTTTTTCCAAGTATATAAGTAAATGTATTTTTTATACTTCTATTGAAGTTATTTAAAGTTTATCCTAGTTTCTTATTTATTTATTTAATAAAATGTTCTCTTGAGATCTAATTAGAAGGTGAGCAAACAGCAATCCTACCTTTCAAGCAATCTGTTTCACTCCATTCTATAATACTCCATCTGGGAACTCCCCAGTAGGGACACCTTGAGCACAGATCACTGTAGACTTTAAGCCAATCTAGGACATCTTAAGCATGTAATCTATTCAATTCTTTAAAATTAGATACCAAATATCACATGTGGGGTTTTGACCTGAGAAGATATTCTATTCTGAGAAAGCTAAAAAAAAAAAAAACAACAAACCCCAGACCTCTTTAAAAAATAAAGTACTTGCACATGTTCTTCCAAGGTATGTTATTATCATTGTTCAGTCTGGTTTTATTTTGACCTGGAACATTTTCTAAAGGAAAGGAAGAAGGCGAAATAAAAGTAGAGATTCACAACTGAGGTTTCTTTCTTCCTAAAATCCGATGCAATGGAATTGCTCACGCACTTTGTGTTGAAAAAAGATTCTATACTTATGCCAAAATAAATGGTTGTATCCCTTGAAAACACAGATTATAGAATGAGGAGTGGAATAGCTTTTTGGTTAATTTAAAGACAAAATCTAATTTCTACAGATACGTAGTGCATGCCAACACAGTTTAAGCAAGCACAGCTGTATACACACAGCAATCAACAGCAGCAATGGAGACAATGCCTTACTGACAGCTAAAAACTGACTATAGAAAGAACAGATGAAGCATAGATAGATCAATATTGAAATAAACAGTAAAAGGTCATCATTTTCTTTTACCACTACCTAGAACCAGTGCAACAATACCTTGAAAGGGAACAGCAAAATGCAGTTTCTCTCCTTTTTATTTTTCCAATATTGATTTCAGTCAAAAAGAAGGCAAAGGAAGAAGAATAATCTATTTTTCTGTAAGACATCAAAAGCTGCCTGTAAGCAAATATTGACACTTGGCAGATGTGTCAGTTTATTGTAAAACAATTTTCCTTTTTAATCACTGTAATTCCATAAATCTTCATCTGACGTATTGGTGTGAGCTTTTTAGACCGGATGTTCTGCATTTCAGTGAAAGAAAACAAAACAAGACGGAAGTGAATGCAACCCCCTTTTATTTATGTAGAAATCCCTTTATTTTAAAGATGAAATAACACTGTGTGACTCAATAGGCCAGAATTATCATTACCCTTGAGCTGCAGTAACACACAGACCCTCCTTTCCACCTTGATCACTGCCGTCTTTTAATTGAATCTGAATATTTTATGAAGATGAAATTGCAGGAGCATAGCTTTCTGGCCTTGCGAGGTCTTCTTGCAGAAAACTTTCTATATGCTGGTAGCAGGTGCATAATTTAAAATGAGGGGATAATTTCATAGCTCTTAGGAAGACGGCGGTTACTAAAAACCCCCAAAGCACATTGTAAGGGTGTGACCTAACATGGTGAGCAAGTCATCTCCTAAATCAGATTCAAAATGCCACTCCAGCAGATGTAGAACCAGTCAGTACCAGCACAACTCATAAGGAAGGAACTACCTAATGATGAGAAAATCATAGATAAATAGGAAATCAATCCCATATGAAGTTACACGCGTACTTTGTAAACTGCACACCACCTTCTGTTTTCTGTCCTCTACAGTTCAGAGTGGATTAAAGGACACAAGCACAAAAATAAGAAATCACTAAGAAACCATGTCACTCAGTGTCCAAATTCTCCTGTTCCATCGGACTTCAAGCATCACTGTCAAGAAAGCCACCCTAAGTGACAGAGTCTCTAATTATTTCAACAAGGATAAGCATTAATTTTATAGAGTATGTGCTGGTTTTCTAGAGATTAACTTCAGAAAAAGACAATATTTTTTGTACTCATAAGCTTGACATTTTATCCCAAATTCCTGAACAGCAAGGGAATACCAGTGTTTAAATGTAAGTGTATAATATACTTGACATTTCAAGTTAGGTATCAGGCTATGGACTGGGTGGAGCAAAGTAATGTGGAGGCAGATTAGCAGCCTCTAGAAGAGAGATAGGAATTAGTTTTCAGTGAGGCAATAGGTATCATTCAGAATAGGATTAAAAGATGAAAACGACTGAAGATAATCTTTTGACATTCAGCTGACAACCTGATTCTTAGTTTACAAGTAGGAGGAAGGAAATTGCTAGATGATAAACAGGTCAGTGTCTGTTCTCTACGTTGTCTGAACGGTATTCTAATTAATGGTTGTGTAACATCACCTCTAAATTGCTTTCTAATCAGAAACGTCTGTATCTTCAGCTTGAGGGAAACAGCTTCAGGATTTCAGAGAGCTCATCTTCCTGCCAGCTCCTGCAGTTCTTCAACGGCACAGCGATCTGCGGGAGGTGGCAGCCAGCTGAACAGGTATGGTGCCAAAGACACCTCAGAACCACAAGAAATCACGTTTATCTCTCTTAATGGCTGCATATGAAGGGTTTGGGGTTATGAGGCATTAACAATGGAACTTAAAGTGCCTAAAATCTCACAGATGTAGCTCCATATTTCATAGAATCATAAAATAGTTAGAGTTGGAAGGGACCTTACAGATCATCCAATTCCAACCCCCCTGCCCTGGGCAGGGATACCTCCCACCAGACCAGGTTGCTCCAAGCTCCATCCAGCCTGGCCTTGAACCCCTTCAGGGATGGGGCAGCCACAGCTTCTCTGGGCAACCTGTTCCAGTGCCTCACCACCCTCACAGCAAAGAACTTGTACCTTATTACTTACTGGGGCATGTCTAACCATTTAATAGGTATCTTCATCAAAAAAATGTCTTGACACAGATAAAATGTCTCATAAATTCTGTAAAATCCTGTGCTAGCTTATCAAACTCAACACAAAAAAATGTCGTGTGTACTAATAAGTTTACCAGTAAGCCATACTTATTTTCAGAGAACCCTGTGTTTTTCCGCTGGAAACTAAACTTGAAGAACAGAACCTTTTTTGCTTTTTAAAACTTGTTATTTTTCTTCTATAGAATACTGAATTAAGTGCATTTGTACGCTTGTCAAGAAAAGAAGAAATAGTGCATTACCGAGAAAAATCAAGAGTAACATAGCTACTTTTGCAGAACTGGCATGGGGTAGGAAGTATTGAAGGTTTTTCTAAAAGCTGAATTTAACAACAATGTTTTAAGGAGATTGGTACATGGATTTCCAGAGTCCCATGGCACATAATGATGATGTTTTCTGCAGGAGGATTTTTACCCAATCCGTATAAACTCTGAAGGTTTGAATGAAGCACAGCAGCAGTGGGGAAACACAACAGTGGGCACAGGAAGTCTTACAAACGGACCTTGCCTTTGCAGATACTAAGTTGTACTACACTTTCTCTTTTTCTCCGGTCTGGGGGTGAAGGTGAGCAGCTCTGACACAGGCTACTTGAAGGTGTTCTTCTCTTTGCCCCATAGTTCCTCCTGTAACACCAGTGCCACACTGCCACTTCTTTCAGATTAATCAGGATAGTTTTAGCTGCTTTTGTATGTTGGAATTTTTTTGTGTGTGTGTGTGTGCTTTGTGTCTTTTGTGCATTCTTTCTCAGTATTCTTCTTCATTATTTTTTTTTAATCCAGAGCTTCTTCATTATTTAACCATTCTGCATCACTCCTGCCATAATCTCTGCATATCTTTACTGTTGCTACTCTTGTCTAACATAACAGACTTACTCCCCAAAACACATAAACAAATAGGCTGTCACCCCCAATTTTTCAAGCATTCAAACAATTAAAGCACTTAGCAAACTGGCATGTAAAACACAGCCACAGACATATCAAGGTGACTTTTCTGCCCAGGTTTCTCCTTCTGTTTTGCCACACAAACACCTGGCCTTAAATTTCCATGTTAAGTGTCTGACTCAGCTGAATTCATGTGACAAGTTTTGCTTCCTTCTGTCCTTGCTGGTATAAACAACAATCATTAACTGAAGCACAACTTTAAAGCCTTTAAACCAAAACATTTCCACTGCATGGGAGTTGTGAGTCCTGAGAAGGCGCTTAGGTAGGAAGATGCCTGTCTGGGCTTTCCACCCAGATGCCTCCCTCACTCCTTACAGTCACTATCTGGGGAAATGCCTCTGGGTTCCTGTTGCAGGGCTCTTTGGATAGATTCCTGTAATGGTAGATGTTGGGCTGGTAGCACTAGGAAGGCACACCCTGGATACCAATAAACTACTCTCAGTAATTCATTCCCTTCTCTATATTTCTTGTCTCTTCTCCAGCTTTGGTTTTTTCCTTCCTCTGAGACCTTCGAACTGACAGGCTGAAGAGTTACAAACTGATTTGCTCAGAAGAGATATTTGATGGCTTCTGAGATGCCTGCACTTGCACAAATCGTGTCCCCAGTTAATTACCTCAACTTCTGAGAGCTGTCCATCAGAGATGCCAGGCTTGGACAGAGCTGGGCAAACACAGCCAAACCAGCTCTTGCTGGGCAGGGTCAAGAGCTAGAAACAATCCACCCTGGGACAGCACCACACTATGATTCTCAGATACTGCAACCGTGGAGTCTCTGGAACTGGAATTGATGTCCCACAGAGCTGAGGCAAGTACCCACACCGGTTTACCTAGGCATTCTACCAACTTTGTAAAATCAGGGTTCAGTTTGTAACTTCAGGAAGAAAATCCAGCTCGTTTGATCCTGATTTTATTTGCACTTAACTTTTCTCTCCTCTCCTTTTTCTTTTCTGCTTTTATAAATTGCTGCTTAGTGATGTAAGCAGATGCACAGTTTCAAGTTAAAAGTAACCACCTTCTTTAACACTTCTTTTACCAGCCTTAGCCAAGTTTTACCAGCTACAGGTCAAACTCTGACCTATAAAACTTCTTGGAAACTGTAAACCAGTATAATAGAAACTATCCATAAAATATTTACAACTCTTGAGGAAGCTCTTGAGAGCTTAGAATTCCCATTCTCCTTGTTTGTTTGTTTGGTTTTTTTGTTTGTTTTTTTTTTTTTGTTTTTTTGTTTGGGTTTTTTTTATTTTTAAGTAAAATTGTAGTTCTGAATTTTAACAAGGTGGTAACAGAAGGAGTCAAAATACTGAACCTTTGAAACTTCTTGATAATAATTCATGCCTTAAAGATGAGGTTACTGGTTTTTATTTGCTAAATATTCAGCTGCTTTTTTTATGGATAACACATTAAAGGAATAACATGAGGAAAGTTAAAGTTCTAATAAGTGAAGGTAAAGAACGAACATCAGGAAAAAAATACTTGCAGCTATCTGTGAATAAAGCACCGGATGAGGTGATTATTTTCATGACTCTTCCATTGTACTGTATCACCTTGTACAAATTATTATTCTTTGTCAGCTTTGCAACTGCAACTGTTCCCTGTGCTATGACCTTCCTGCAAAGCTCTTCAGGAAGGAGAAACAAAATACGGTTTTACTGTGGCCTCTGAAGTCCAGTGAGATTTTTACTATTTACAAAGTCCAGCCTGTACTAGATTAGTTCTAAGTCACAGGAAAGTATCAAAAAATCAAAGGCGAGAAGATAACTTGAACAGTTTTCTTTTTATGGCTTTCACATTTAGATATTTTATGGCTTCACATTAGCAAAATAATTGCAGTTATCCTTTGAAATTATGTAAAACTGATTCAGCATTTTCTCTTAAATTCGAAAGACCAAACGCTAATTGGAGCAGCTGCCGGAAATGAGCAGCAATGTAACTGTAAAAGTTTCTCAGATTGCTATCTTTGATTTTATCATACTTTGATGCTTGCTAGTTTTACAACTGCATATGAGATAGAAATACTTATTAAAATAAATTATTGCAGTCTATTGATGACAACTGAGCTGTTAGTAAAATTGCATGAACACATATTTTTCATACTTACTATTTATTCCTTACTTTTAAATATGCCTTTCCGCACACAAAAAAAGATTTAAAATAGTAATTTGAAAGCTGTGCCTCAATTACAGGGATTTTTAGAGGAAGAGTGGTCATGGATAGTCCTACATGGGTTTCTGATCATTAGATGACTGAGATTTCATCAGCCGAAGGATTTTCTCTAACAAGGAAAAAGAAGTATAGCTGGAGACTGAAACGTTTTCCAGGCAAAGGGAGAGATAATTTTCAGTAACTGATTATAGCTAGAGGTAGTTAGTAAAAATCGTCAGTGTAAAAAAAAGTATCCACGAGTGAAGTTAATTTGGAGCTGGGGGAAGTACAGTTTGAAAAGTGTTTGGTTAATGATCACAAACTTACTTGTTCCTCAAAACAATCTCAATGTAACTATCTGTAATAACAGTGGCTTGACCATAGATAAGATAAAAGGCACATTTTGAAAGGGTACTTTGTGTGTAGGTGTGTATCAAGGATGAGTGAACAAAATTTGTCCTGGGATGCTATAAGAAACTAATAACCGTCAGAACTGACAGGCTAGATGTTCAAAACATAGTGTTGTAAATATATTCCTCCTAAGAAGAGTTTGGTTTTCTTTCTCTTCAAATTTTCAAAATGAGGTCTGACAAGGCAGGAGAACAAAATAAATCATGTGGGAAAATATTTTGGGTAGATCAATAGTTTTGGATGATGGGCACCTCAGTTCAATTTCTTACTCCAAAGTCAGTGCAGGAATGTTGCGCTCTTGGATTCACAATGAAATACAAGCATCCTGACCACTATTTTTGTGTCTCCTGAGGCTACATTAATGAAAGCATTTAGCAGTTGCAGTGTGTTTTCCAGCACATATCTTTAAGGTCTGCAGCTCAGACAGTAGAATGTACATCATGCACCCCACCGTAACGCTATAGGCAAATTAATCACTCCAAAATGAGAATCACGGCTGCATGTGGATCGGCTAAAGGACTCAACAGGGAGGAAACAGATTGATTTCAAATGCCACATATTCCAAGCAGAAAAGTTCTCAGTTTCCTTGGAAAGTGGCCTTGGGATGCACTGTTATCACCTTTTTCTTGAAAATTTCTGTCAAAGGACAAAATATTTCTTGTTTCTGTTAAAAGATTGATCCCTTAACTCTTTCCACTTTGTACTTTGTACAAACAGGGGAGATTCTATTTCAGTGTCTTCATCCTCTTAAAGTGTTTCTACCCCCATAGCCTATTCTTGTGAAAGAGTTTTCCTTTCTAGCAAGGAGTGGGTAAGAAAGGAAAGAAGGCTTTTAACTCATCTTGATGTTGTTGCATCAAGAAAAACAAAAAAAGGGGAAAAAAATATCTCTTGGCCCTCCGCTATGTAATAACATTGTCTACTGATTGGAGCCTTCATCCCAAGAAAAAGAAGTTAGCTAAGGAGCCTCCTATCTTGAGTCAATACCTGAACTGCAAAATTATTGTGCAAACATGCTCTGCTTCATTCTCCACTCTTCAGCATTGCCTTTCAGAATAGGGTTTGTTACTCAACAAGTGGCTGCCAGTGTGAAATTTCATGTTTGATACATGCTCAAACACAACATGCAGTGGTATGTTGAAGACAGAAAGCAAGGCATCACTAGAAGACACTTTCCTTCAGGTGCAAAGATGCAAATTTTTCTCTATTGTCTGCAAGCAAACAAGGCATTTCTTTTACAATTTATAAATGTAGAGTCGGAATTTTTAGGTCTTACAACAGTTAACTAATCCGAGTATCCCTCAATCCCTTTCCCAGTTCAGGACCTTCCTTTCTCTGCAGTTGAATATCCCTGACGTTGTGGGATGATACCGCTTTTCTATCCCACAAATTCTTCTTTCAAAGACAAATACACTGAAGATGATCAGCTTTTCAAAATGATTATTTATATGGGAAAGAGCCACCACAAACAGACATATGAGTTTTTTCCCCTTGATCCACTGCAGGGAGAGTGTCTTTTCTCCAAAGTGCTCACAACCCTTCAGGAGGAATATGGTCATGGAAGAAGTTTTCATAGGTAAAGCAATCTTCCTTCAAGGAAATTGTGGCTACAGTAGCACTGAGATTATTAAATTTCTGGTCCACAAACTTTGTTAAAGAAGGGAGGAATCACTGGGATGAAATCTCCTTTTTTTTTTCTCGTTCACAATTAAGTACAGCAAATTTTAATAACTGGATATTTGAGAAGCATTTCAAAGCTATGTGCAAAACTCAAAATTACATTTGTACGTATCATACATTTTATAAAGAAAGGGGCTTATATATTTTACACTGTCCTGTACTTCCTATTAATGATAACTGAAGTATAAAAAGAAGTATGCATTATAAAGATCATATACGACAGAAATCTGACTTTTTCAAACCTGTGTTCTTTTACATTTTTAAATAAAATTCATAAATCATCAGGCTATAAAGAAATGAAGCAGTATAAATGCAGGGAACAGACTAAGAAATTAAATAAAGGGTGCTACGAAATAGTCTGTTTTCACTCTCATACTGTGAGTGCAATGCACTGGAATTATGACTGTATGACTATCTTCTCTACTTGCTTTTCTCATTTTCTATGGTCAACATTATATCAAAATTATTATAAGGGCAAACACCATTGCACTGTTACAAGTACTTTCAATAGGTAAAGCATACAGTATAAAGTCTCTACTGTTGCTAAGTAAATGTCATCTTTCCCAAAACCCACCAGCAAATATTGATCAAGAATCTCAAGCTTTCCAATGAGCTCCTAAGTCAGAGTGAATTAGTTTATGCAGTTTTGGAACATTTATAGCTCCAGTTACAACATTGCTATATGTTGTTGCCTAAGGATGCAAAGTGTTTTTTAGAATTTTCAAAAGTGTAGAAGATGGTTGCCCGACAGGCTGCATGAATAAGTTACTGTGAGCTTCAGTGGTCTGCACCTTCTTTGAGAAGAAACATGAAAAATGGCAATTTATAAGTACCACGGGAGCTGGCTGAGATAATTTTGTGGCCACTCTCAATAATCTTTGAACAATCAAGGTGACTGGAATAGGTGCCTCACAACCTGAAGAAAGCAAATATTACTCCTGTCTTTAAAAAGGGCAAGCAGGAAGACCCAGAGGACTATGAGGGGGTCAACCTCCTCTCAGTCCCTGCGAAGGTGATGGAACAACTAACCCTGGAAACCATTTCCAGGGACATGAAAGACGAGAAGGTGAGCGGGAGTAGTCAGCATGAATTCACTAAGGAGAAGCCACGCTTGGCCAACTTGATAACCTTCTATGATTATATTATTCTCTAAATATCATAGGTTTACATATCAGGAGGCATTCTTAATAATTTTGAAACTTGACTGTGCAGTAAATGCAGTTACATAGCTCATATGATTTACCTCATGATTATTTCTTGGTCTTTTCACTCTCTTTCCCTTTGCTGTCAAGCTGGATTTAGTCCTTTCTCGCAATCACAGTCTTTCAAACAGGTATTTCGCGTGTGGATCAATAGATGATTGGCCTATGTACCACTTTGTATAGCGAGCCAAAATGTTGGACACTCCTTCACTAATTTTCTATTATCAGAATGATCACTCTGCATTAAAAAAAAAAAAAAAGACACTGAGGAAATCATGCAGTATTCCTCTCTTCACTTTAAGGATCCGTCTGACAATTTGTGATAACAGAAGGTAAATATCAGGAGCAGAGTGTGATCACTCTGCATTAAATTAACACTCCAGTCCTGAGTCATTACCTTCCACCTGATCTGTCACAAGTGAGCATGTCCTTTGCACTTGTGGCAAAAGTGGAGTCCTTCCTCTGTAGGTGCCAAGTGATGGAAGGGCAGCTTTGTGAGGTTCCTGAAAGCTACCAGTCAGTCCCTACCTACAGGCAGATACATTCCTGCACATCAAAGATCTGTCTAGTCAAGAACTGTCTGCAAGAGCGACACAGAAAGACCATTTCAGAATAGTTGTACAAATGTGCTTTATCATGACACTCTTTCAGCCTCCATAGCTTTGCTGAAGAGTTGAGGTTTTCATAATTTTTTACTGAGCTCTGCTATATTTTTATTGCATTAATATAAAATAAGTTTCAGAAGTAATGAGCAGAGTGAAACTTCATGAATTCTTACATCAGGTGCAATTTTGGAATGTGGGCAGAGAGCCAATAAAAAAATCCTATTTTCTGTAATGAAGAAAATATGCCTGGATCTGAGCCTATAATTAATCATTCAAAGATGTCAAGACTTTTTGCTGACTATCATGAGCTTCAGAAGCTGTGAAAGAACTTGATATGGTTAAATATTGGGATTTTAGAGATGCATTTGGCTGACAGAAAATTTTGGCCTTCTTTTAGTCCTCTTAAATACGCTAGACTATTTGGTAGAGTACCTACAGAGAGGAAGGCATCACTGTGCAAGGAAACGTGCAAAATGTCTTATGGAAGAAAACACCAGCTATGAATTGCTTACAGTTTAAGTAGAAATGATGGATAGAGAGTAAAATAGGAAAGAAAAATTGAGCAATAAACCAAACTTCACACAACCCTCAGGTTCAATAGGCAGCGCACTTAGAAACAGTGTCAGAATATACACTGCCTTAAGGTTAATAACTTGCCTCAGACCAGTTTACACTGCATGTGACTTTGGTTTTCCAAATAAACTGGATGCTGCCATATCAATACCTTTTTTTTTTTTTTTTGGCTCATTTTACATGAATTTTCCCCAAATTGCCTTGTAGGAGTAATATTTCATCGTATGAAAATATTTCGATTGTCAGTTGCTGTGGATGTTCATTGGAGGCTTTATACACTCAGTGCTTTGTGGGTAATGTCAAGCTGTAGGAAGGCTGTTGTTCTGTGTATGGGAGGCACTGGGCAGGAGGTACCTGCTCAACTCAACATTTTCAGAGTATGCACAAGAAAATACATTTTAAGGAGAAAGAACATTTTTAAGATATGACTGAACTCAGTGAATTTACACAGCTCAGATCCGAACAGGTCTAGAAAACAGACAGACTGGAAAAACCAGCCATCTATGACAGCACTAATTTTTGATGCCCCTTTTGTAGCTGAAAAGGAACTTGGATAGACAAAATCCCATGGGGAATTTCATTTATACAACGTCATGCCCTTCCAACAGAGACAGCCATGAAACAGAACTGCGTAATAAGAATTCGATGTCAGTTAGATAACGCTATCAATTTAACAAGGCAACTTGCATTTCTGTTGGTTATTGCAGGCCTCTGTCTAATTAGTAGTCACACCACCAATACAATTAAAGATATAAATCATTTGCATTAAAGTTGAATATCAAGACAAGTCTTTAACGAATGTTTAAGTAATTGCTAGTCTTGGGTTATAATTAGAGTTAGATATACTAAAACACTTAATGCAAGTAAAATATTAAGGGATCAGTTGTTCTACTAGAACTAGATAGTGCATGGAGAATGTCCTGTCCTGTCTCAGGTCCTTTGCTTCAGAAATACAAGTGTCTCTGAAAGAGGTTCTAAACACCTGCAGAGGTGAATCATCGTGTGTGCTTGGGTCAACACCACATTAATATTTGTCTTTGAAACATGAGGCTTTGGAGACTTGGTAAAATGGATATAAGAAATTTTAATAATGGACATACAATAGAAGTAGAAGATGAACTTGTTCATCCGTTTGGATAAAATCTGTGTCACTGAAGCAATGTAAGTAAATTTTTGAGAATAAAAACCAGCAAAAGATAGTATTAATAAATGTATCTCTTCAGACATTAAATTCTTTTCTATAAATGAAAAGTGATTATTTTTTCTGTATTTTGAATACTTCAAGTTCAAAGGCTAGTTAAAAAGGAACTTATTATAGAAAAATCAAATTTGTTCTTTAGTCTGTTTTTCCATATTTAATAAACACTGATAAAGGCACAATAAAGAAGAGCTTTATCAAAAGCTGGCAGTGGGGAAGACATATTCTCCTAAAACCTAAAAGCACAATATAACCTAAAAGCTGCAGTTAATCAAGTGTATAATATGAGGCCAATATTCTGTACTCAGGCAGCAACATATATTTACAGTGTTTACTTCTTGATGATGTTGTAGAGTAAGTAAAAAAAGGCCAGACATTCAATGCTAAATCTGAATTTTACTGATCTCAGATTTATTTCTGCTTTAGATTTGAAGGCCTGAAACTCATTTTAATCTAAGTGATGTTTGTTGTTATCACTAAACAAATCGATGTTGATTTTCTTGTTCCAAATACAAACTTCTCTCTCTCACAGGGTTGTCTGTAAACTAGAGAATGAAGATATGTTCAAAGCTCTTGGGCCAGGCTGGAGGAATTTTAAACAGGCAAACACAAACTATCTTGTGAATCTTCCAGTTTGCCTCTTTATGTTTTTACCATTTTTAAATAAGAATTTTAAGTTGTCACTGTTCATTCTGTAAATGACAGAATAATAGTCCTTGCAGTTGTTTAGAGGGAAAATATAATTCATATGCAATCAGTTAAGAGAGACTTTTCACTAACTTATTCAAGATGTCATGTATAACATCCTTAAAATGAATTGCCAACACAAACTTTTTCTATTAAAATAAACCTCTGGGAGCTTAGGTTGTTGAAACTTTCCATATTATGATAAGTAACGCCTTGTCTAGAAAGTGTACACAATTTAACTTAGAGTTCAATTAATTTCTAAAGTGTCTCTAGGAGAGAGATTCTTCCAATTATCTAAAAGACAAAAATGGCAAATAAAGTACTGAGGGAGATGTTTCACTGAGAAGGGGTTGGCTTTGAATCGTCTCTGCACTTCATTATCCTCCAATCAAGCAATCAAATTTCTTCACTTCTGGAATTCACATTCTGCTGATTATCATTTATGTACTTTAATTGGTTGCACTGTAATTTCTGGCTAGACCCTTCTGAACAAAAAGACTGTTACTGACGGCTCATTCACAGTTTTAGTCCCCTTTTTTTTTGTAGTTGGCTAACAGATTCCCTCCACATTTCTCTATCATCACCTACACAGCTCTCCCACCGGCTATAAAATCCTGCAGCAGCTTGTAGGTAATTGATCAGACAAGTGAACTGTAAAATATTCATTTTCTACTTCAACAGCTAGATAAATCTCGCAGGAAGTGGATGAAAATATTGCTTATGCACATCAGGGTCGGTGGAGTAATAGCAAGGTTGCTGATAAGCAGGGGTCTGCTACAGAGTTAATGCTTAATTCTGTTCCGCGCCAGAGATGGGCTCCCTTCGCCTGCAGCCAGGACTCTCATTATGCACTGAACCCGAGGCATCAACACCACTGCACCAGCCATGCTGCTTCAGGGATGGTGCTTCCTCTTTTAATTAATCAGGTTCATCTCGGTGTAACATGCCAAAGAACAAATTAACACTTAGTTACTGTAACCAACATGCTAAATACCAAAATATTAATAAACAGGAGAGAAGGAGTAGAAGGAGTGAAAAGGGACTGGCAGAAGAGGGAAAGGAGAGGCAAAATCTGCTTTCTTTTCCCCCCCCCCCATCAACAGTAATCTTTACAATCTCACTTTTTTTTTTTGCACTGAGTTTTCAGATACCTGTCAAGGTGCTTTAATTGAATCCATTTAAAAGCAAACTGCACACAGACTTGTAGAGCAACAGTGGTAGGCAGTGAGTTCTTCTCATCTTTATCTTTCTGGGTTGCCATAGTAAGGGAATCTGAAGGGAATTAGCAACAGCTTTGTTTCTGACTCATGTTAAATGTGTATTAGGCAACCTTACTCAAGCCCAAACTATACTAATCAGAAAACACATGCCATCCTTCCACCTACTTTCTTCTCACACAAAAGGGGAAAAGCTAAGCTTTAAGTATTGGAATATTAACAGCATTTTCTATATTTTTTTTTTCCACCTGCAGTTTGTTTTTGAAGCAGGAGAGAACATATGTTCATTTCCCATGTCCTTGGAGTGTGGTGTCAGTCAGTTTAGGATGAGGCATTTGAAATAAACCACTGTTAATTCTATGTATTCTATGCAAGTGTATTATAGGTGCCGCGAGCATCTCCTACAGAGATATTGACAAGTAAATCAGCCTTTCTAGAATCAGAATAGTCATTTGCTTTAAGAAAGGAAGATAGGTCCACGTTTCTTCCCATATCAGCTAACTTCTGATGATTTAAATTTAGTGCCAGAGAAAACAACGCTAATAAATTGGTCAATGAGGAAAGTTGGACAGCTTGCTAACACCCCACGGCATTAGCCAAAGGTACTTTTTTCCCCCCATTATACTAGTAAATGGATTTGTTCACACCTAATCATGGTTTTGAGATGAAACCCCCAGGCTGGAATCAGCTCCATCACAAATGCATGCCTTGGTATTAAAGGACTCTCTCAGGAATCGTCAAATCACTTCTCAACCCAAATATTCTGAAACATATTCCATCACACACCCCCCAGACAAGGGAGGTTGTGCATCTTCTGCAGACAGACTCCATTTTTTTTTTTTTTTTGTAAGCTTCGTGTATTTTTGAGATGCAACTAAAGCAAATCACTTCTTCAATAAACATTCTGAAAAACACATTCTGGGTTTCTAGTATACCAGGTGCTGAGTTCTGTATCTCATATTTTTTCTGAAAATGACTGGCAAAGATGAAAGTATCTCTTTGTAATGAGAAAACTACTCAAAATAAGAAACTTAGACAATAATACAAAGCAAAGAAACACAAATGGAAAAAAAAAAAAAGTCCTGGAAATACTATATACAGTTCCCCTTTCTGGTCCTCGATGCAATAAATCCTGTTATTTTAGCACTTCCAAAATTCTCACTCAGTTAAAAGGATAATTAAGAACAAAAATAAAGTTCTGTTAGTAATGAGGTGATAATGAAGTTCACTGTGAAAATCAAGTGTCTGTTTAATAACTGTGTGTAACCTTTGCTCTTTGAATGTCATTAGTGATGATGGTAATGTGTTTAAAGGGAAATAGATAGAACAAGAACTGAATTTAATTTATTTTCTTTAATAAACATATATTTACAGTGAAAAAAACCACTTTCCTTTCCCTTCCTTTCCCTTCCCTTAAAAATAACTTTTGTCTGATTGACTTCACTANGGAGTAGAACCTTAAGCGAGCATCCTCATGGAAGGGGAGATCCTGGTGTGCAGCCACTACCATCTAGGAGAGCTCAAAGGAGTCTTGGGCTGTCTAGTATTGATACAGTAAGATAATTGACCTATAGTCACATTTTCATGGGAACAGAGCATCTAGGTTCCCACTCCACAATGTTTTGGTTATTACCAGCCATCCCCTAAAGTCCAGGTGCAACTTATCACAATCAATGTTGTGACGGCCAAAGCCTGAGCAGGAGCTGAGGGGTTGGGGGCAGGGAAAAGATCAGGTAGAGTACATTGCCACATGTCTTTATTTGGACAAGAAGTGTTAGGAAAAGCCTTCCCCATTTTTTTTTGCCTCTGATATATTTTATTATCCTTTCCTGTCCTTGCTTTCCCCTCCAACTTTCTATTTATACTTCACTGAGCTGTACAAATTTTGTTTTGGAGGTTGCTATATAACTCTTTATTATGAGCCACTCATCTCTGAAAATAGGAATGTCTTTGTTTTCAGAGTCTACCTTTACATGATTTTATCATTTTCTTTTAAATCCAGCTAGCTATTGAAATCAGTAGCAGCCTAGATAAGCATGGACTGTATTTTACAGATTTCACCCAGTGATAAATTCATCTGCCTTCCATGAAGTTTTGCAAAGGACCAGATCTCCTTTATGGGTCAGAGCTGCTGCTTGGAAACATTCAAGCACTACTGAGCCTTAATCACCTTGGATACTTTTCAATCACCTTTATGTCGAGCTCATCTCTCTTTTTCTATCTATATGACACAGAAAATGTATTTAGTCTTCAAGTCAATTTTTTTTCTTTAATAAATACTATACCACTGAGAAGCATGAAGAGAATTCTGAGCTACGCCCCCATGGAGAAGCTACTAGAGGGGAGAAGTCCAAGTATTTGTTGTTGTCCCTCAAGCTCAAGGCATCTTGCAGAGCACTGCTGGTGGCTTGGAAAAGAGTTGAATGGGAAGAAAAAGACAGAGGTTGTAGAGGCTCTAACACAAACAGAAATACTGGTAGAAAACAAACAGATAGATCAGGGCTAGATTTAAAGTGAAGAGAAGAAAGGGGAGAAAACCTGACAGAAGAAGAGGAAACAAATAGCAAAAAAGCATAAGTAAGGCAACACAGATCTCTTTCCTTGTTCCTTGCCCTTTAATTGCAGGTTTCATTGATTCCATTCCTCTGCTTATCTAGGATTAATTCCTTACTGTAAAGGTTATATTAAAAAGAAATATTTTTCTTAACAGAGATTCACCAGATTACAATCATACTGTGGTTGCCTGCCTTGAAGTCACTGTACTATCTTTGCTGCTTCTGATTTTTTTATTTAAAAAAAATAATCTCTATGAATCTGCTTCAAAACACTGTTGTCCCAGTCCAAGCACCTTGGTACCTGCAGCAGCCAAAGTCCAAGAAAGTTCTAGAAATTAAATATAGTTTTTAGAGTAGTTATTTTAACAATGTATTGGGTTTGTATGGCAAGGTTTTGATAAGGTTTTGATACCTTACATTTAATAGTGGCCGGAGACAAGTATGTAATCTCATGAACAGACAAGTTTGTGCGCAATATGGACATTGTCCCAGAGGAGGAAAAACTGTATTTCCTGTTAATGGATAAGTGCTCTAAGCTGTAGGCCATTGTAGAAGATAATCTGCAAGTCCTAGATCCAAAGCGTTAAAGGAAACACAGAAATAGAAGTTAGATTCCCTTTCTTCAAGTGTTACCCTATTCTGTCTGTAATTAACGGTAAGCTTAGCACCATTTTCTGTAGGGTATTATTTGTAATAAAAGTCTAAATGTGTGCAGCAATATTTCAATTGGAAATAATACTGAAACCTCACAAATAACACATTCAAATCTTAGTATAACTTGTATACATCTACAAGCTGAAGAAAGAGAGCTACCTTAGTGTTTGAACATTCTTCTACTGCTTTTCCTTTTCTCTGAATGCTTTATCTGGCTGAACTTGGCCATTTTTAGGCTCTTTATGCTATGACTGTTTTTCCTTCACCCACTGGAGTTTTTTAACAATAGTTGTTATATAATTCATTTAAATGCTGATAAACCTTTTGCTTTTGTTGTACAAATTTGATGTGTCAGTTTTCCCCTCTGTGCTGAAATACAAGGCTCTGTGCAAGACGGCTCTTTCGTTTAGTTCATCATCTACCTACCTTTCCATAAAGAACTCTACCCCGCTTTCAGCATCAGTATTTCAAAAACCCTTTTCACCATTCTATATTTTTTTTTTTTCCAATTCGGGTTGATTATCAGAGGTTTTACTGAATAGTTATAGTTAATGGCTTTGCAGTCAAAAAGTTCAATTACTCTAGTCACTGCCCTGAATCTAGATAATTTACAAAGATCCCACTTCTCAATTCATTCACTCCCTTTTCAGCAGAACACCCCCAAGTACTGTGAACACCCATCAGCAACGATTTGCATGAATACCACATCTCCAGCAGGTTTAGGGAAAAAGAAGCAAGACAAAGAAGGCAGTATATATGGCCCTGTTTGAAATACTTACAGCATTTCTGATTTTCTAGGTATTCGTTATTCAGGTCTTGTTCCATCTGTGCCAACTCAATTCAAACGAAGTTGCAATAATTATTTTGGTTTATTTTTGCAATACCACTTTTCTTATTCCAGCCTTTGCATTGTTAGACAGAAAGTAAGAACTAGACTGTGGTCCAGAGATATTTTTTCGAAAAGCTGGGACAATTCGTACCGTAATTTCTGGTGCAGATGGAGTTGTTGGAGACCAAAAGGAGATGTGGTTTAACACAAAGCAATTTGGAGTATAATAGAGAAAAAAAGAGAAGTATTCCATAGAGAATATTTATTTTATATTTAATAATATAATTATTTCCCATAGAGAATGGGAAATAAGTTACTCCTTCCTGTGGACAGAAAAAAAAAAAAAAAAACACAAACCCAGCTCCAAACAACTGTGATTCATAAGAATATTGGAATCATACCTTCTCCTAGAGCTGTTTCTCAGTGATACAGTTAACTTTAAGATTATACCTGACTTTGCAAACTTGCCAGAGGGAGATGTTGTAAAAGAGACTGCTTCCTGCACTAATCATGGCGATTTTATTCTGTTCAGTATTTCAATGCAACGCTTATTTACTCCACTCTCACTTTTGAATGTTACTCCCTATCTCCTAACCCTTCCTTTCCTTTTGAAAATATTTATGGACTTCGAGGTTGGCAGAAACATCTACTAATAAATCAGAATTAATTTACTGGTTTGCATGCAGATACTTAGGAATCGTATGGCCAACTGTTCGTGTTTAGAATGTGTCACACACCATCCAATGTCTAATTGCACAACCGAATGTCTTGAATCCATGCCCAAAGCTGTGTTTCCACATTCATAAAATAACAACTGTGACATAGCACCACTCAGCTGGTGTTTTGGAAAAGCGTATCTGTGCTAACAACTGTCAGGAATCCAGATCCAGTGTAAGGTTGTTAAACAATAATTCATACAGTCCACAGAAACCTGTAGAAATCAACAAAAATTTTACACATATACCTGAATTAACACTGTTATTGTTGTTCTAACCTGTACTTTTATATATTTTGAAACAGAAATCCCACATTTGAAAACCTGGAAGGATGAGACTAGTAAAATAAATGCTTTTATTACTGATAAATATTAAAACCCCGAGAATGGCAAAACCGGTTAAGAGAAAATACATAACTCTTTAGCCTTTAATATCAGACCAAAGAAGCAAGAATCTAATTTTCAGTGGCCATTTCGAAAGAGTCCAAAGATTAAAAAAGATATTCCAAATTATTTTTTTTTCTATTTGTCCATTATATATTTCTCCTTTTAGAATTATTATTAATTATCACATTATTAATTAAATCTTTTTATCCATTCCTGTTTGCTTGTGTTACAGTAAACACTAAAGACTCTGAAATATAAGAAGGCAGAGATTGTTTAGATATATATACTTACCAGTAAATATCTTGCAAAGCCATCTATGTAAACTGCAAACCTTACCAGATCTTTTGCTATGCAGGCAGAATTAATTGATCTGTTCAGGGCACAATTAACTATCTTTCCAACTATCTGTTGTTCCCCTTTGTGCCAACTGCTCTGCAGAAGGCAGATTATGCACAATATAAGGAAAAGAAAAAAAAAAGAATGTGAAAAGAACCAACAAGAACTCCTAATACAATGAAGCATTGAGAAATAGCTTGTTGTTGCTCAGGGAAGAAGGATAATAGAGTCATGTGAAGCAGAAGATTTCTGAGACCCTACAGAAAATAGTAAGAATGATCTTAAATGTATTTTAAAGAATTTCTCCTAAATGGAAACCAACACAAATTATTGCCCTATACTTGTTTTCATTGTAGGGAGAGAATGGAAAATTTCAACTTTGGGTGAATCTTGAGAAATGTTCATATCAGGGGCACAATAAACAGAAAATTTTCTAAGAATGAGCATATATCTTCCTTCAAAATGAGATTAAGAACTTTCTTTAATATTTTTTTAATGGGATTTATGCTGACAAAATTCTGTAGAAGTCCCAGTGCACTCACAACGTGTTATGGGTTTGTAGCATTGGAAACAAAGGATTTTGGGTCTTATTGCTCTGAGAGGGGAAAAGTATAAATGAAAGAACAGACCGTCCACCCATGAAAAAATAATTGCCCTCAAATGTAAGCATTGCGCAAATCTACCTGGAATGCCTGTTCTAATAAGAATTCAATTTACTCAGCCCTGAGAATAAATGTTAATGATGAAATTCATGTTCCTTAATTTAACGAGTCCATCTGTCTAGTTAAATTTCTCTTTTACTTCAGAGTAGGAATGGAGTATGACAAAATATCCACAGCAGGTAAATTGGAAGGGGTGCCTGATAGGAAGTAAAAGTCCCCTAAAACGCTGGTAAGAATATATTTTCTTGTTCATAGAAAAAAGGGAAAAGAACACGTTTGTAGAGGAGTTACCAGAACAAAGTATTCTTTATTATTAAACAATAAGTCCTACGTTAGGTTTTATTGTTATTAGTAAATATACTCTTTCTAGCACATGTTACTGGCAGGACAAGGATCCATTTGAAGTGGCTGTTGATACTGTGAAGAAAACATGTTTTCCAGCATCCTTCATCCTGGTCTTCCGGAGATTTGCGGGAACCTGTATGTGTGAGATAAAGTAAGATGATCCAAAACCTTCAAAAACTCCAGTCATGGAATCATTGATGGAAAGAGAAGGTTTTGCCTCAGGGAAACCCCTCAGAAATAATACCTGGAACAGCCTCCTGACCTCACCATAGTAGTTATAAATCTGGTTCTTGCCTTATGAACTCGTGACCATCCATTTCCTGAAGGATACTTTTTGAGGGTTGAGTGGGACAGATGGTTTTTGGATGTGAAGCCTTTTTTTGGGTTTCCTTTAATAGACAATGGTCACTGTACTATTCACTAATACCTTTAGAAAGCAGACCTACCACAGCAAGGACAATATGGAAGTACAGGCAGGCAACATAATAATTCACTGAGACTTAATTCCTCCTTGTACCTCCTTATGGAGGGACCATAATTCCCTGATGCTGAGCCTTTTAATGCCAGTGGTTATGTAAATGCCATTAATAGCAACCTTTTAATCTTTTTCATTTTGGATGCATCTAATTTTTCAGTGGAGAAGTTCCTCAGTTTCTGTCCTTTTTTCCCTTGGCTTCTGAGAAACGGTCTCTGGTTGCTCATGACCTCGCCTCAGTAAAAATGTTCTTCCTCTCTGTACAGGACTCCAGTGCTTGCCTCAGGTCTTGATTACTGCACCTTCCTGCAGGTACTTTGAAATTGCTGAAGTGCCAAGAGGCCTTAACTAAATGAGGACCCCAGTGTGCTGGACCCTGCCTGTGGTGAAGGACAGCTCCAGCCTCAAAGACGCGGTTCCTCTGAGACGCAGGAGAGAAAGCAGGTGATAAACCAAACGAGCTAAAATGAGAGGGAAGGTCAGGTAAGACACAGGCAAGGAAGACTCATATTCCTTCTGTCCTGCTGCAATAACTGTTCTTGGTAATAGGAATTGGATTTTATTCTTTACAATTTAACTAAATGGATTCTTTGGTATAATGGAGGGAAATGAAGATCCCTGACTAAGATGATCTAATTAAAAGCATCATGTGGGAGTCATTAAATAAACTCTTTGGAAGACTTGTGGCTTCTGGGATGGACAGAAGTACCATTATTCCAGAACATCCTAAAATGTTAATATTTTCTAGCAAGAACTGAAAATAAGACTTAAAAAAAAAAATTAACAGGCCTCTTTTCTTTAAATAGATGTTCTGAAGATACTATATTTCTCTGCAATCAATACAGCGGGAGTTCCTCTTGCTATAATGAATACTTAGATTACGCGGCAAGTTACGTTTAAATTAGATAAAATAAGTGAAATCATGCTTCAGGCATCCAAGGAGAAATCTCAGGTGTCCAAATGGATATCTGGGGCTGGCAATTGTGGAAAACATTGCATTGTCTCCGAACCTCATAGAGCAGGACCAGTGCCAAGGAAGTCAGTGGTCTTATTCAATGGTTTTGAAGCTACACACTTGCATAACAATGCATGAAATTAAGCATTTGCAAACCTTTCTGAATGGTAATAATTTAACCTTTTCAAATGATAATAATTTTATCTGCAGCCTGAAAATTTCTTAGTTTAGTGACATTATGGAAAGTAAATATATTTTAATATGTTCTCACTAACTCTTTCAAAGGAAAACTACTATTAGCTGTTAATTTGCACTTAGTAGCTAATAAATGATGAGTTTTCTTCCCTGACAACATTCATTTTTTCAGTGAAATACATACCCTTTGGGATTCAGACGTTTTTCTGGTAATGAGCAGCTTTTTCCCTGTAACATTTCAACCTTCTTATTGTAAAATCTGACTCCTATTAGAGCCAGCATTTTTAGCTCTGCGGATTCTTCTTCTCCAATTAAAGCTTCCTGTTGAGTAGACCAGATTCCTTCAGGAGGGAAATGCTAAAAGTCAGTGAATTATGGAACATCATAAAGCGCACAAAAGCCTAAAAATTGTTCCTAAAGGCTAGTAAATTAAAATACTTTCTTGTATAATAATTGGTTGTGATTTTATTTGAATATTCTGTAAAGCAATACCTCAATATAGTCCTCCTGATTATTGTGAAAAGTTGTGAGCAACAATGAAGGAAGCGAAAGGCCAAGAAGGATTTGGAGTAGGGAAAAAAAAAAAGAAAAGGAAAATAAAATTCAGGTTGGACAAATTCAGTATAGCACATCCACAGGAAGACAATCCAAATATACAGATAGTCAATAGAAGGGAGATTGCTAGCAGGCAGTACTGCTGGAAGAGATCGGATGGATCACAGATTAGTTATGATATTGTAATTTAGTATGAAAAAGAAACAAAAATATATTAAACAATTTTTGTCTGCAAAGGTGTTGGGGCAGGGAAGCAGCAAAATAATGTGCTTGTTGGCTTGACCCTGTCACACATCAGAACCTAGTCCACATAAAATTCTCTGCAATCAGTAACAGTCTGTACAATGACTTCTGAGATCTGAGAAAGAATTCTTGCACAGTTACGAGCCACTCATTAATGGAATAATATGATCTGCTACACATAAATTGAGGAAAAACTCCCCTGAAGAATTAGAGGTACTAAGAATGAATGGATAAAGTATGACTACATAAATATAGCTGTTTAACAACAGGGAAAAAGAACAATTTTCTAACTATAAAGAGGAAACATAGGATGAAATTCTGGCTGCAAAATACACTCAGTGGTGGAATACTCTCCTTGAAAGGAGATTTTGAGGCTCATGCGTGCTGAAACTTTGAATTATCAAAACAGAGGATAACAGGTTGCCCAGAGAAGCTGTGGCTGACACATCCCTAGGAGGGGTTCAAGGCCAGGCTGGATGGGGCTTGGAGCAACCTGGTCTGGTGGGAGGTGTCCCTGCCCAGGGCAGGGGGTGGCACTGGATGATCTTTAAGGTCTATTCCAACGCAGACTGTTCTATGATTCTATGATTGTGTGACTACCAAAACTGCCCTGGTCACGATATGCTGGAGCTGCAAATAGCAGCTCCTGGTGTGAATGTGTGAATGTAGCCACAGCAAGAATCATCACTGAGCTGTTGCTTCTAAGCAACAGAGTGAAATACCTGAAGTAAAAGCTTTTAGCATTGTTTATTTTCCTCCTTCACAGTGAAATGTGTGCTGACTGGAGATGCCTTCACAACAGCCTCAGGTAAGAAGGGCCCACCACAGTGAGGAAGGCAAACAGTGAAAAAACACCAGCTCCCCCAAGACAACCATGTTTTGTCAATATTTATCTCCTCAAAACAGCTGTGAACATCTGAACTTCTCTTTTTTGCTGACATATCCAAAAGAGCTAGTGCTAACTACCATAGTACTTTTAACCCATCACAGGAAGTTTGGTTTGGTGTATTTTGGAAATAGCAGCTCATCCAACATTCCTTTAGTTTACTCTGCTGAGAAACAAAAGTTTTACTTGAATGGAACTGACCCATGCAATCAGATTTAGTAACTTCTGAGTATTAGTTGCTTGGACTAGGTTCAAACTTCTGGCTTGAAGGCATAAACTGCTGTAGACAGCTTATTAACAGAAGGGGTTTTTTTTTGGTGTGGGTTTTGGTTTTGGGGTTGGTTTTTTTCAGCTAGGACACCAGTCTCTGCATCAGGAGATGTGGGAGATATTTCTGTCTGAGCAACTGATTTGCTGTGTGACTTTGGGAGTTGCAGAGTAAGGGTGAGAAATGCACACACTTAACAACAAGCTCGCTCCTTTCTGCAGTTCAAATGATCAACGCCTTTTAGCAAGAGAAGAAACTCCCATCTTTATACCATCTTTCTGATGTCCTTAAAACAGATCTACTTGAAATGGCTTAAGCTACAATTTAAATTCAAAACCTCAGGGCGCCTATCCAAACTTAACATTTTTAAAGTATTTTGACTTTGTTTTGAAGGTGTTTGGTTTGTTGTTTTTTTTCAAACCACTCGCTTTCACCAACTGGTAGTCTTCTTATGAAGTTAAACTACAGGTTTTGTCAGGAGATATAAAATGTTCAGCAAAGCACAGGAATACCAAATATTTTAAAGACAATTGTACAACCTTTTTTTTTTCTTTTACATTTTTTTTTTACATTCAGGATAATGAAAGTGTTAATGATTTGTCACTTAATATACAAAATTAAATGCTTAATAAGCTGAACGAGTTTCGGCTAAATTTCTCTAATTGCCAGCTTCAGTTTATTTTGCATTTGTTATCCTCCCTGTGGAAAATAGTATACAGCGTTTCTAAAATCGCAATAAACCACTGGAAAATCTGCTTCCCTGTACTGTTTTTCATGGTGTTTCATTTTGTAGTCACTATGGAACATATATTCCACAAAAGTAACAACAAAAATATAGAGCTTATTTGTCAGTTATACGAGTCCCAGTACACTGGGGCTTCATATAGAGTTTATCTTCATCATCATCAAGAACCCTTTGAACAGTGATTTTTCTTAACTAAATCTCAAGTGCTCAGCGTAAGCAATCAATACGCTTGCCCTCGTTTTGCAGCCATGGGAGCAGAGGACATGAATTAAAATCTTTCAGAAAGCCAATATCAGAGCTAGGAACTGCAGTTGGAGCAGTGACATATTTGCATCTCACACATTAACTCATGTACAAGCTTTTACAGAGAGTTTCCATACTGAATTTTCTTACTCAATGGTGTCCTGTGCCAGGAAGATCATCATCATCATCAAAATAAACAGGCAGAGAAACAAGGAAAATGAATATTTGCAAAAGCATCATGAATTTCACACCACAAAACACGGGAGCTCTGGATGTGGCTCCTGTCTCCTGGGATAAATGGAAGGGTGTTCCAGACTGTCAGAAAAGTGTGTGGAACCTACAGGTCTACATCTATCAAATATGGATTTTTATAGATGTCAAAAAGTTAACTTGAGCAGGATCTGCACCAAGAAAAAGTAGATCTTATGCTTTCTGGTAAAAAGGTTTTATTCTAATCTCCAAAGAAATATGATGTAGCATAGAAGAAAAAAAAACAAAAAGTACAGTGTGGAAGTTAAAACTGTTCTTTCCAAAGAAAAATTCAAGTAATAACTAAAGAAAGCAGGAATAGACTGTCTTGCAATGGTCATTTCAGCTCTATATTGAATAAAGACAAGGCCTCTCTATTAGCATCTTTACACGCAGTTGTAACTGAGAAAATATTCCTCTTGGTGACTGACTGATCCAGCCGCTAACAAGAATATGATGGCTCTTGGTTATTTTTATTCCGATCATTATGGTAATAAGTTAACCAAAATCTAAAATGAGACAGTATTGTGTAAATTATTTTAAAGAAATAACCCGACAGAGATACAATAGAAAATCATGACTGAAAAATACTGAATGAATACTTTAAAATCTAGAAAGTAAGGGAAAAATTCATGGTACTAATTAAAGTTCTCATTAGTCTCCCATTATAAGAAATAAGTGAAAAAGCCTCTTTATTTCTCCAGAGACAGCTTTAGTAATATGAAATGAAGAAAAAAGGCTTAGTACCAAATAATTTGTGTCTCTCTCCCTTACTAGCACATACACAATGAATTGGATTGTGTTTTATACGGTAAAAGGACATTAACTAAATCACAGCAAATACTTAGCTACTCATAGTTCCCTCTTAACAACAAGACAGAGGGCTGGTGCGTGTGAGCACACTCATTTCTGTGCCAGTGGAGGAGACTCTGTCTTATGAAACTCTTCATTAGAAATCACACTTCTAATACCCTCATTTAACAGCTAAATTTATACTTATTAAAAGTTCTGCAGTGTCTTTTTGCAACCATTTTGGATCTTAAGTGTTTTCACTGTTTACAACGCTGGTCTTGTTTTCGGGTTTTTTCATCATCATCCTTACCATTGCATTCTGTGTAAAACCTTAATTTAATTCTTGATGTCCTTGTTTCAGCACCTAGAGAAGTAGCTGTTTGATATAAAGCAGTACTTAATTATATAAGCTTCTCTGACACTGGCTATAACCTTTTAATTTGCATCAAGAGAAGGGCTGCCTGTTTACAGAGACCTCAGACAGCATGCCTTGGAAAACAGGGAGAGAATTAAAGATAACTGGCTTCTTAAAGGGTGCAGCTCTGAACCAGACAATCCTGGACGAGTCATTTTATAATGGCTTCCCTAATGAGCACTTTCTTTTTGTTGTTGAGGGCTCTTAAACCCTTTGTTTGTTTATGTCTCAGGTTTTTTAAGTGTTAGCAATCATTACTGTAAGAGCTGCTTCATCATATTGAGATCTCTAGAAATTCCTATATAAATATCAGCCTTATTTCTCCTTTCTGGTGTTAAGAGGGCTGGAAAGAGTATTCTTCACCTAAGTATTTTGCTTGCTGTTACCCAAAATCAACAGGTGAAGGGATAAAATTAAGGAAAATATTTTAAGACCATTTAAGCAGTGATGACTGAAAAAACAGATTCAGTTTGTTTAAAATTAATACTGGAGTTGTCCCTTTCCAGCTCTCAGGGAGCTCCCTTCAGATCCTGGAAGGCTGCTAGAAGGTCTCCCCAGAGCCTTCTCCAGGCTGAACATCCCCAGCTCTCTCAGCCTGTCTTCATAGGAGAGGTGCTCCATCCCTCTGAGCATCTTCATGGTCCTCCGCTGGACCCGTTCCAACAAGTCCATGTCCTTTCTATGTTGAGGACTCCAGAGCTGGACACAGGACTCCAGGTGAGGTCTTACAAGCACTTTTACCGAAAGAAACTGTTGCAGTAGCTCAGAAGCTTTAACAGCAGCTGAACATCCTCTGACTTCAGAAATGTTTAATTTCTACAGGCCCGGGTCCTGGTTTTCTTTGGTACTAATGGCCTGTAACTCAGATCAAAGTCAGCGGTCAGTCAGTCACAATGTGTGACCATGAGGTCACAGGAATAAAAGAACAGAAAGGCTTCTGGATGGCAGGAAACTTGGCAATGAGATCTTCAAATGACACAACCAACACCAAAGGGGGTATTCATATAAAAGATTCAAGAATCGAGGATCTCCAGTTTGTAGCCTTTAGCTGTTAGCGGACACTGCCCTGTTACTCATTCTAAAACGAGACAACATTGTATAACAAATCTCCAGTTGTGGGGGCTTTTCATGATCGCGAGCTTGGTCTTGCAGAAAAGCGAAAGCAGTAGAAGTGTGAAACTGCTCAGAGTTCCTTGCCAGAGATACCTGCACACTCATACAACACAACGATGTAAATTGTGTGCCCTTACATACTGGTTTGCAAAACATAAAAGCAAATGCTGATGGAGGAAGATGCAAAGACATATAAAAGACTATGTGAGTCTGGTAATGTCCTTCAGTTTATTTATTTTTTAGTGATACAAGGGTAATTTTCAGAAATATGTATGTTTGGCGTCAAAGGAAGCCCAAACTGCTCCTCTAAAATAATCTTCTGCGTGTTACAATTCCAGTTAAGGATGTTATTCCTGTCTAAAATGCAAATGGGAAAAAAAAAATGCAGTGGTTAATATAATGGGCATGCTAATAACAGCAGGCAGTTAGCATTCACAGGAGCTATACTATACCTGCTGGGGAATTCGCTTGGTTTAATTTATAGTGAAAAAAGCGTCCTTTGGGTTTCAAGCAAAGAAATACAAAATGAACTGCCTGAAATTAAGAATGGCAGCGAACATGGTTGCTCACTGATTTGGGGAAAGGTCTGCCTGCTGCATGGAAAATTTTAAAGCACGAGGCATCGGTAGTAGGACTGGAAGAGAGAATTAGAAATCTGTGGCAGACTTGCAGAGATTTAAAAAATGAAAGGAAGACACATTTTTGATCATAGATGCCTGAATTGGGTACTGAAATCTTTCACTGAAGTAAAGGACCCAAATGAAATGAAAATCTAAGTTGTTGCTTTTATAAAATTTCTTGGCTCCTGTGAGCATGGCACAACATGGTGTGTGGACTGTGACACTGCTGAAAACTCAGACAGCTACAGATGACAGAAGCAAATATTTTTGTTTAAATTCTTCTTAGAAATGACAAATATTTCCCACAAGATTGTCTCATGTTGGTTTTCTCTCGTTGTCTGGCATGAAGAAAAACAAAATCCCATTCTGTCCATTGATTGATTTATCTCTAGTATCATGGCATTCGAACACTACCGAAAGTAAGATGCAAAATGAAAAGATTTGCAAAATCAGAGCCAACATATTAAGCAAAGGATCTGATTTCTTTTCTTACCTCGCGTCGTATTTATGAGGGTATAACGCTTGAGTGCAGCTTCTCCTGATTTATAGCAGCATCACTGGGATCATTGTGCCCCCAATCTCCATATTATAAAGGCAGAATAAAATCTGCTAAGTGTTTTAGTGGCAAGACAGGTCACCGAGGTTGTAATTATCTCTAATTGACACTTACACAAGCTGTAACGTTCTTTATGTGCTGCTGAGTGGCAGCGCAGAAGGGTGTGAATGTCTTTTCTATCAAGCAGAGCCCATGGAAAAAAAAAACAAACGAAGAACATATTTTAATTCTTGTCCTTTGAACTGATCATTCACACTGCTCGGTGCGAATGGGAACAAGTGTACCAACACCTGTGGGAAACGACTCTGGGAAAGTAATTTTTTATCCATATAAGTGATCACTGTATTATATTTCACTCAAACATAAAAAGCTCTCTGGTTACCAGCGCACCCCAACAGACTCTCTCTTAACAAATAAATTTGTGCAACGCAGACTGTTCAGCAGTGAACTATCAAGTGACGACTGGTGCAGCAGCTCCCTGACAGGACAAGAATGGCTGTGTCAACATTTACATAAAAGAGGTGTTTCTCTATAAATGAGTAGCCCTTTTCAGATGCTTCTTCCAAAGTTGTTAAAAGGATTTTACTGTCCCAGAGGCACCTGAAGGGTTCAGGCTCTTCATACAATGTTCTAGAATCTCTTCTGAGAAATCAGAGCATTTTATTGTCATTGCATCAGTCTTAGCTTTGAGGTATCTCTACCTGCAAAACATTTGCTTTTGTGTTTACTCCAAACACGCTGCCCAGTGGAGAAAGCATTCTGTAAGTACTTCCAAGTGAAGAAAAGCTTCAGTTATGTGTAGAAGATTAATTATTAACTCCACGTGGCTATTAAAGGCTCTTTTCTGAAAAGTTTATGATAAACATTCGGAATACTAATACACAGCCTGGCAGAGACTGGAGAAAAGGGCTGAGGTAAACTTCTAGCAAATTACCCAGAACTTCACCAAACTGCAAAGTGTAGTTTAACTGTAAATATGGTGTAAAAAGCTTGTGAAGAAGAAACCTTATTTGGGGAAGAAGAGCTTTACCTAGATGTGGGAAGCTGATATACTGTACAGTACATCCTCAACCGAAACTGTCTTCATAGGAGAGGTGAAGAACAAATCTCTATATGTGTATAGGTATAGATATTTGTTTTATTACCAGCATCTATTAGTTGCTTAGGGATGAAATGAAGGCACACAGGGAAGGAGGAAGGATTTCTGTTTATCAGACAGAGGTCCATATGGTAGAGAGGTGCACACCTGCCTTTCTGTAGGTGTAAATCACTGAATTTCAGTGCGCCTCTCAAACTTTACATCTGGAAACAGGGCTTGGTTATGTAAATTTTTTGGCAGAAGACTTCTGACCACTGGGAATTTTAAACCATAAATTGATCCTGGTAGCATTGCTCTCTGTTTCTAATTATCCTTGATTTTGGGGTAGACTTTGAAATCCTGTTGGACATCAGTCTTCATTTTTAAACACTAAAATACTGCTTAAGTGCTTAAGGACTCACTAGAGTTGCAGTACTGAATGAAGCAATACATTGCATTAAAAAAATGAACTTGTAATCCTTAATTTCATGTTTCTAAAATGGAATATTCTCTTATTCAGTGAAGTGTTAAAAACATAAATTCATGTTTATGAGACACGGAGTTTTGCACAAGGAATTAAACATGAAATAACAGGTTGATTCCCTGAGAAAATAACCTGAAGTGAGAACTTCAAAGTCCCTAGAATATTTGATTATGCTGCTGTGTATGCAAAGAAATGGGAATTGCTAGCACTAAACATCACAGGACTCCAGAAAATAACTGTAAAATTTCCATCCAATATACTAGTTTAAATACTCAGAAGAATCACTGTTCTTTAATAGAGTAGAAATTGGAGCATAATTTTTGCATGTTTTATTTCTTCAAAACACCCATACCTGCTATAATTTAGAGAAGAGTTTTCTTCTACGAATAAACTGCTTTTTCCTTCTGTTTGGACTCTTATCAGAGCATCCCCAGAAGAGGATCCACCCCACTGCTCCCAAGCAGGGTAGGATATATGAAAGGCAACCGTGACCCTGTCCCTGTGATACCACTATTTGGCTGGTTGGCATTGCAGGAGCCTTCCAAAAAGGAGTGAGGCAGTTTCAGATGAGGCAGCAGACATAACGGATGCAGGTTTTTTCTCTCTCCACCCAATCTGTAGGTGTTCAGGATATGTGCAATGGCAGGAGGCAATAGTTTCTTAAAAGTGAACGGGCAAATCTTAGCATTACAATATTGGAAATCAAAATAACATATCCTCTGAAGGGTTACGCATTGATAATGTGAGGCAAATCTGCCATAGGGCAAATAAATATCTTAATTTTTATAGTAATAAGAACTTTATCCTGTGTTTGGATTTTTTTTTTTTTCAACCAGTTCAGAGGCTTGTACTTATTATCGAGCACATCTGCCTGCATCACTGGATTAGCCACTTTGGTTGCTTTTCAAGAACACCCACATAATTTCCAGAACAGTCTCTGCAAAGGTATCCAGTTGATGGCGGTTGGCTCATATAGCTTTATTTTGGCTGGTCTGTTGGTCTGAACATTGAGGACACTTGCTCTCTAATAATTTGAATTTAGAATCTGTGTTGCCAAGTTTAGTTTTCCATCCACGGCGGGGAATAATACAGTGGAGCAAATGCATGCTGGATCTCATGCTACCATGGAGTCTGACTACTGTTCACGTGCTGCAAGCATTTAAATTCTTCCCACAGGTCAGTTAGAAACAGCCAAAGGGATTGGTTTCCACGGGCTGTAGGCACCTTTGGAGAGATATTTATGTACCGTAAATCATATGTGTGGTTTGAAAAGCAGTGATTTGCAGCTTTCTCCCATGTAGGCTTAGCCCATGTTATACAATACCTAAACAATACTTATACTACTTCTACAAAACATTTGGTAACTCACTGATAGTTGGCTCCTGATACTTGTAGTCTGAGCCACCTGGTCCAGAACCAAGCCTAGGTGACACACCTCCTTTCCCAGTACAGTCATTCTTCTAGTGCTCAGACAAGAGAGTACAACAATATCTTCTCTAGTTTATCCCCCATGAGGACACTGCAATAATCTAGAGTAATCCAATGTCCACTCATCATCCTTTCTTGGTTTTGAAGTGCTGACAGTCCTCTGCCATGAAATGTCATAAAAAACCCCGGAATCCTTTGTCTTAGAAATAACTGTTCCTTCCCAGTAAGAAGAATGTCAGTCCCCACAATCTTCTGGTTCATTTTTCCCCCAGAAGTGTAAAATGAGGGAGGGACAGGGAATGTCCCAGCAGAAGCTTCAAAGAGTGAGTTCAGGGAGAGTACCTGGTGGTGTTGATTAGAGCTGATTAGAGCTTTTCTGTAGAGACAAAGGGGTGGGCAGAAAAAGAAAGGGATCTGCACCATCCTAGAGTGTATAAGCATAAATAATAATTCATATATTCTGTGCAGTTCTTTCTCAATCAACTGATTGCCAGTATTCAAAACACTGGATTAATAGTGTCAGGTTGGAACTGCTGTATTTTCTTAAGCAGTTCAGGTCTCCACTGAGATTTATTTTTTTTTCAAAGGGTAAAATGAAACTAGATTGTGCTTCCAAATGTTACTTTCCCTTTGTTACAAAGCAAATCTTTAAAGCAAGGGATATTTATTTATGGTTTTCTTTAAAATGAAAATGGGTGTCACCCTTCTTTTGGTGGATATGTTTTGAAAATGAAAAAGAACTACTCGCTAAGTGGCTATCAATTGCAAAATTTGAAGTTTTGTAAAAATAAAGGGAAAATAAATAATGTTGATTCTTGCTTCTCACAGAAGCATTCCAAACATGTAACCCTGCTAGCTCTCAGGTCATATTTTATTATGTCAGATGATAGCTAAAGAAAGTCCTGCTTTCTTTTTCACTGATAAACACTTAATTTAATTTTGTGTTTAAAAAATTTTTCTCTTTTCCATAGAAAGCTGTATTTCCTGGTGAGTTTCCCATTTTAAGGTCTATGGGGGAGAGAATGTTTATGCTTTATAGAGTTTGCAAACCTTTTGGAGGAAAAGAAGAAACTCATGAGTTTTCAAAAAGCCCAAAGCATTTTCACTGAGATCCTACCTGGTTTATATTTAATTTCCTCCAAAATAAACTTATTTTTTTTTTACCTTTTAGCTTTTAACCAGGTAATTTTTATTTTTCTGTACTATTATTTCCCTGCTCCACACAGATAGTCTGGCTAATTGTCTCAAAACTAGATGGTACCCATATTTTTAGTTAATTTTGTATTCTCAAATCATAGTTGACTTGGATTCCATACAGATATTCTTATATCTAATTCAAAGCCATACATCCCAGACACATGAAAAATATCTTTGAGGAAGCCCAATAAAATGTGTTTTAAATTGTAAAGATAGCAGTAGTTAGCACTCATCAAGGGCATCTGCTAGAAGCCAAATTTATGGCTTATTCCCATAGTGCACGTCAAAGAAGTCCAACAGTCAAGAAGCAAATTTTTAGGACTTTTGGGTTTTCCAAAGGCTGATGATAGTATCTTTTGTTACGCCCTCAGATATGATATTGCTGGATACATCTAGACTCCACAAGAGAACAGAATCAGGGATGTTATGCTGATATTTTCAACAAGAAAATGGATAGGAACCACAACAGAAGTGTCAGAAGAGCAGAACTGCAGGTTTTGTTATGGGAAGACAGAAAGATTAACACAGGAAACACAAGGATTCATTTGAATAGAGGCAATGGAATTGCCAGGTCAAGCTCATTTCTTTTGTATCCCTGAGATAAAATTATATGTAAGAGCACATGAAGTGTTTTTGTCTTCTCCTAGGAACATGGTGTGAGCATAAACTTTTAATATTTGTGTGTTACTCCTTACAAAAATCAATGAACAAAAGACTTTGCCACTCTAAAGGTTACAGAGAATTTCAACAACAGGTTTAGTCGATTTGAATAGCCTTTTGGCATGTTGATTTATGTTATAAGAGTGGCCAAGGTTTTTAGCAGTTTGAACAGGATAATGGGGTAGAGAAAGCATGCTGAGCAAAATGCATTCCAGGATTTAAGGACTTAAAATGTCTGAATTAAACTGAACTGACATGTATTTATTCTTAGCAAATTTCCCGTAATTATATCTGGAAATTGTGAAACAAGGCTGAGATCACCTGCCAGCTGATCCGAGGGGATACTGGTTCCCATTATAGGAACTGCATTTCAAGCTGTTGGCCACATACCTAGACATTAAGTAAAGGGTTTAATATCTCAGCTGTATAAAAGTATTTCAGAACTAAGGCCATTTCAGCTTTGACCAATCCTTGCTGAAGATACAGATGGAGATATATTTAAAAAATTATAATAAAAAATCCCCACAAAACCACTCTAAGTAACAGAAAATTTGGTACTGAACCAATCTATAATCAGTACAATAAGACTGTGCAGTCATGCACTAATTGTGCTGCTTGGTATATGTTTCCATAACGAAGTGAATCACTTAAATATCTGAGAAGTTCTCAGAATTCTGAGAGAAGAATGATTTGTTTAATGGATAAATAGAATTGGCTATAAAATCAATTCATTTGTATTTTAACAAGCATTTTATTGCCCTCTGACAATCTGTGATGTTCAGTGAAGCTCAACTAACTCTGGGCTATCCAGAGAGCTATTTCTCTTTACAGTCTCATCCCAGGTTCTCAGTTTTTCAACCTTTTTTTTTTTTTTTTTTTTTTTTTTTTCTTTTTTTCCCTGCAGCATCTTTCAGCAAACACCCCGTAAGGATTTCCCATCTGGTGTAACAAGATTTTTCACTACTTGGCTCTGGGGCACTGGGACCCACCAACATTAACTATCCAGGGGCTCACCCAAGATACTGAGACAGAAATCTCTTCAGGAAATAAGCTGGGATTCCTGAAATTTCTCTACTCAAACCATATTTACATATTTTTTCTTGGGTATGGCTCACAGGTGAGACAAAGCTGTATGAGCTCAGTGATAATCTGTGACACACTATTCATGAGTTGATGGTTTCTCTTGTCCCTGCTCCTCTTCCTATGACCCCCGACTGTTTCAGCAGAAACGGAGATCTCTTGGCATTTAACAGACTTGACTTATTCCTCTGTAATGCTTACAGTTCTAAATTGCTCCACTTTTTGAGGATGAGAGCTGTAAATTGCCCAGAGTTTGCATGTGATGCAGGATTTAGCAGTAAAGACACGGAAAAAAGATTCTTACGTTTGACATTTCCAATATTAGACACCTCCATCCTCAGTCAGACTCTGAAGGATATGGCCTGTTTGTTGAGCAGATGCTCTTCTAGCTGACATCAACTGACACTATGGGTGAAAAAGAGCTTGAGATACTGGAATCTCTAAAAATAGAGGGACAGAAATAGCTTGTACAAAACATTGTGGTTAGGAGCAGTAAAAAGAAGAGTCAACATTTTCTTTTTCCAAGAGTCCCATAACTCTCGGGAAACAATTGTTTTCAGATCTCTTTTTCTGGATTATAGAAATGAAACTTTCAGGGAAAAAAAGTTAGTAATGTGAGAAAATCCTGAAATTGGAAGTTGAACTTATTTTAATAAAAGCTGGCTGTTCATTTCTGATATGTGTTAGAAATATAAGTATTTTCATGATGTTACTTGATTTCCTAATACTGAGAAATGCAAAAAAGTGCCATGAGTACTTCATTCCAAATGGGGAAAATAAATAACCTGAATTTTAAAAGTTCTTAGTTCTAGGTACATTTGCCAACTAACTCTAAGTTAGTTTTAAGCTCTTTTTAAAAAAAAGAAATGTTATTTTTTCCTAGTGACAGGTTCCAAACTCCTTTCCCATTTCCCCTCCTGTTTTTCATTTTCTTCATTCCTCTGCTGTTTGTCCATTACTGTTTACTGATTGTTTCCCTTTAATATCTCCTTTATTACTCTCTTTGGTGCCTATTTCATTCTCTTTCTCCTCTGGATGTGGGTTTCTTTATGCTTTCGAGGGAAAAGCCAAGGAAGAGCACTCAAATCCACCGGGTGCTAAGCTTGCTCCAGCTCCTCCACTGCTGCTTTTCTTTGTCTAATTGGCTATTGGGGTTTTTTGTGGTTTTTTTTTTTCCTTCTCTTCTTTTTCTTTTTTTTCTTTTTTTTTTTTTCTTCCCTACTCAGCTCCCTGTACAGAAATCAATGTTCTGCTACACTGACTGGAGTGACAGTAATGCAGGAGATGCCAGCCCAACAACTTGATGCACAATGAACTGCTCTCCAAAAATTCCTCTCTGCTAAAAAACAAGGAGGAAAAAGTCACACTTTGTTTTCTCCATGGACAGAGTAGCAATTCCTTTTTCTTTTTCTTCTTTTCTTTTTTTTTCTTTTTTTTTAAATTTTTTTCTCTGGTTCTTGTGTTGCCTCCTCCTCTTTCCACCCACCCCCCCGAATCCAGAAATGAACAGCTCAGGTTTACAGGATACTGGTTCAAAGAAAGGGTTTAAAACTATTCCTTCTTCACTACAGCATAATCTGATATAAGAGCCAAAACTATAAATGCTCTTGCTCTTTTTAAAGGCAAAGAGAGACTACTACTGGGGCAGGCAAAATCATTTGGGTGATTAGTGGGGCTTTTTTTCCTCAGATTAGGAGAGATTAAAAAAAAAAAAAAAAAGTATTCTTGAATCCTTGTCAGTATTTCCCTGAGTTAATCTCATCAGGTGGCTGTTGGGATTTGTTGTGTCTCCCACTGTTTGTCATGGCTGATTATGCCAGGCGATAGAGAAGAGTAAAATTACCCTCCAGTGGGAGTGAAGGTAGGTGACAAATGGACCTTATTTTCAGTTGATCAGTGGCTCCTGATTTATTTTTTTTCTTTTTTTAAATTCTGTCATTATTCAACCTCTGATATTGTATTTTCTTCCTGGGAAATAAATAAATAAATAAATAAATAAAATAAAAATCACTGTTTTCTGAACTGTTTATATGGGCATCCTTGATACTGAAAATCTGAGGCCACTTTGATTAATTTTTTTAATGCTAAAATATATATTTTTTTTTGTTTTCTGATGGAGTGAATGTTACTAATAGGCTCAGACTCGCTGCTGAGGTGAGTAGTTGAAATTCCATTCCAACTAGGAGCCTGTTAAAACAATCACAGGATTTGACCTGCAGATTCGGGTTAATCAGAGCCTACTGGATTTCCAAATGGGTTTTGTTAGAAAATTGGCTGAATAATATGTAGGGATGGGTAAAAGAGAGATTTTGCTTTGCTTACTGAAGTGGTTCAACTAACCCTATGTAAGACTAGCGCTTCACACTTGGCTTTTCTCTCCCAGCTTTCCCACAAATATTTTTGATCTGAGAAAATGAAGTATAGAGGCAAAAGTAGACACTGTTAGAGTTTTACTGCTAACTTGTTTGAAGCACAGGAAGGTCAGAGAGCTTCCTGAGCTGCATTTTTGCTAATGTGACCCACTGAACTCTATGAAAGTGATCTGTTCCATGGGAATTTGATCTGAAAATATTTATCACTGTATCAGTTTTCTCTTGGGATTATACTTGCTATGATAGAACTTCACTATGGACAAGTATTGAACTTAGATAACAGGAAAAGTATAGAAATTAATCATTATTTTAGTTGCCTTTGTTATTCTGTTTTGCTTCTGAACAGAAAAGGTAAACTGAACTATTATAACAATCTATTTTCTTTCCTCAATCTTATTTTTCTTGTGTTTGAAAAACACTTATTGGAACAATGCTGGCTGGGCTTTTCAAAGCTGAGAAGCACTTTTCATTTTCAAGGCATTAAACAAGGAATGACTAATTACATTAGCTGTTTGGCACAGGCATGATACATCCTTGATCCTTCATTCAGTTACAGCTTGCATTGAATTTGGTGAGGTCAGATTGCATCCCAGTTAGGTGTTATGACTCAGATCATGTCCTACCCATGTTTCTTACAATTACTGAAGTAACACTCCGAACTTTTGACAAACGAGGGGCATTTCATTAGGTCTGTTTAGCAGGCAGGGAAAGCAAGTCATGACAAAATGAAGTAGCTTAAAAGCAAGTGGTGAAAGGGATTGTTAGTCCCTGTGAAGTCTGAATCTGTAAACCTTTTGGTACGGAAGGAGTAAAAATGGAAAGAAAGGATTTCAGCTCCCTTGTTCAAGTATGTTCACAGAATCACAGGATGCTATGGGCTTGGAAGGGACTTCTGGAGATCATCTAGTCCAGCCCCCTGTCGGAGTAGGTACACCTAGACCAGGCTGCACAGGAACGTGTCCAGGCAGGTTTTAAATGTCTCCAGAGATGGAGACTCCACCGTCTCTCTTGACAGCCCCCTCCAGGGCTCTGCCACCCTCAAAGGAAAGAAGTTCCTCCTCATGTTGAGATGGAACTTCCTCTGTTCCAGTTTGTACCTATTTCCTTGTGTCCTGTCACTGTGAGCCACTGAAAAAAGACTGGCTCTTTCCTCTTGACACCTGCCCTTTAAGTATTTATAAGCATATAAATATGTCTTCTCTTCCCCAGACTAATAAGACCCAAGTCCCTCAACCTTGCTTCGTAAGAGAGATGCCTCAGGTTATTAATGTTTCTTGAAGGGACAAGATACCACAAACAGACATACCCTAATCTGGCATAGGTGACATAATCATGAACCTGGACATTCCCATGGGAGTTACCCTATTCTTTGCTCACAAACACACACAAATGTACATACTTTCCATATCTATGGAAAGCCTCCAGTAGACAACACAAGGAACAGGCATCCACTTTCTAGCAGAGAACTAGCAAATCATTTAGTATTCCCAACTGAAACAACCACCACCTCCTCCTGAAGATCACTTCCTATGGTTCGTGTATACTTGACAGTCCCACTTCAACACCTTACCAGTTCTCCCAGTTACTTATGCCAGTTCCTGTATCTCATGTAATTAAACCTACTCAAGCCTGCCCTCTAAAATAAGGACTTTCAGGTTCCAGCCAGAAATCAGCCTACCTAAAATCAAGATCCAAACCTTCTTTTTCTGCTTAGATTCAGAACCCATCAGTAACGGGTCCGGATGCTGGTGGTCCCGTGCCTAGTATTCCTGTTGGATGCCAAAGAGGATGGAGTAGCATGGAGCACTGAAGTGCCTTTACACAAAT